>CM077174.1:12292029-12484529 GCA_039654105.1 Coreius guichenoti | reverse complement strand
TAATAATAATCAATGCAATAATGACCCGATCATAGACACTTAAGCATTTCCCTATTTAAATCCAAACAGTGACTTTTTTTTTCGGGCTTATACTTATACTTAGGTATATACTTAATACCTAAAAAAATAATTCTGATCTTTTTCTTTTGATATTAGGGTAAAATATGACCTGGTCATGGTCATGACAGGTTTTGTGAGATACATGAGTGTTTAAAAACAACTGAAAAAAATCTGTCTACAGAAATGCAATTACAATGGAAGTTTATGGGGCGAGTGTATGGCTGCTGCAGTTGGGATGTGGTACCTTTCAGGGGTGCAGGTGGGGAGAGGGGGGTGGTGAAGGTGTAAACAGTGGAGAAGGGCCCCTCGCCCGCCTCGTTAAAGGCCTGGATGCGGAACGCGTACGAGGTAGACTCATTTAGCCTCTGCACTTTGTGAGTGTGACAGGGTCCTTTATACAAGGATATAAACCTTCAGGAAGAGACAACAACAGAGAGAAAGAGAGAACATGTTATAGAGCTGAACTCTATAAACCAATATTACAAACCTATAACAAAAGAGGGATTTTCAAACCAGACATGAAGGCAGACCTACACAAATCCGAGTGGGTTTCAAATAAATAAATAAATAAATAAATAAAAATGTGTAAATCTGAAAGAAGGTCTCACACACTTATCAAGGTTGCATTTATTTGATCAAAAATACAGTAAAAACAGTAATACTGTGATATATTATTACAATTTAAAGTAACTAAGTGTTTCTATTGAAAATATGCGTTTTAAAGGGGTCATCAGGCACAAAATTCACTTTTATATGGTGTTTGCATATAAATGTCTTCGCAGTGTGTGGACACAACGACCCTACAATGATAAAAATTCATTCACTCTTTTTTTAATCCTTAAAAAGCCTAAACATTCTCAATAAATCAAGCCGTTTGAATTTTCTGAGCAATATGATGTCATATTGCTCATGCTCCGCTCACGACCGCTGACAGGCTGTCCCATATTAGCATATTCCGCACCGAAACGGGTCGCTGTAAACGGAGCTGTTTTTGATGAGGTAAAAAGGGTGTTGTTTTACACATTTACACATGTTTATTAAGGAATTTTAACCAAAGTATGTTACAGACTTTATATGAAGACCCTAAAGAATCAGACCAACTTGTGGAAAATGGGCATCCGATGACCCCTTTAAGAGTTGTTGTGTTTTAATGTTTTTGTTAGCCTATCCAGTTGAACCCATTAGATGTGGCGCTGCTGCGTTGTTCATTCAAATCATTGCAGAAATGGAGAAGCTCAATGCAGAGAAGATCTTCCGTGCGCTGCTTTTCCATTGTTTTCTATGTAAACAAGCGCTTCGGCTCGTTCTATTAAACTAGGCATAAATGCCGTTTTGTTCATAATTATTTATGCAATTTAACCAAACTGTGATGGGCAACTTCGTGACTATGATGAGAAAAACAGGTGTGCTTGAGCATGTCCTTTTTAGGGTCGCATCTTGTGACATCATGTCCCGTTTTTGGTTTGTTTAGATAGATTAGTCTTTGGTCCGTGTTGCGTTCATATTTCTTTCGAACCGCACTAGAGTTTGTTTGGAAGCAGACCGAGACCCATCTTTTCAGCGGTCTCGGTCCGCTTGTTTGGTTTGCACCAGGAACCGTTCACACTTATTCAAATGAACCGCACTAACAGAGCAATCCCACTAGGGTTGGTTTTAATCGAACCAAACATGCCAAGTGTGAACACACCCTTATAAACGTCAGTTTAAACGTTATGTACTTTTTTGTACAGACACTCATGTTATTTCATTGCTTTGAATAAACAATTTAATGCAGTGCATTATTATTTTGCTCATTGTGCCCTCTTGTGGCCTCAGGAGACAAGCCAAAAGCTTTTCTTCCTAACTGAAATTATGCCTTTTAAATTTCAAATATTAGTAATATTTAAGTATAAAATTTGAATTTAGCTTTTCAGCCATTTTGACAGCCCTAATCAGTTAAGTCGTGATAAGACTGCCTTCATTTTTCTGCACCCACATATCCAGAAAATGTACTCGTGACAAATTCAATTCCAAAGTAAATTCTAAATTGTCCACATTATTTAAAATTGACAAATTCCTGAGCATCATTAAGATCCTCCATAAAGATACAAAATATGAAGAAAAGTATTTACAACACTATTAAATACATAATGCTAAAAAAAAAAACACAACCACAATAAGTTTGCATAATTTTTTAGTTTGCCCATTGCCGTACTGCTAACTTGGAGATAAAAATCTTTGTCAAAACTAAAAGTTATATTTCAAGACGTAAGAAGCTAGCACTATTACAAATTCTGAAGGTGGGCTGACATCTCAATCCCAATCTTACTGACTCCAAACTTTTGAATGGTAGTGTATAATTGGCATATTTTAACAAAGGTGCAAACAATGCAGCAACTCACCTCCCATTTTTATCCTCCATTTGGAGATGGTACTGTAGGGAATCGGTGGGTTGGGCCTTGCCCGGGCCGTCGCCCCACTTGAGCCTGAGGGTCTGGTGGCTGGAGGCGGTGCACTCCAGACGGGGAGGGAGGGGTGGCAGTGGCTTGGTCTTCAGTTTAAAGGTGTGACTAAAGGGTCCTGCGCCCAGACTATTCAGAGCCTGGATTCTTATCCTTCAAACACACAAACACAAGATTCATTCAGTCACAGCTGGGTTTATTATAGCTTGGAATAATTCAGATTTTTTAAATGTTTTTGAAAGAACAGGCTGCATTTATTTTATCACATAGCAATAGATTGCAAACAGCAATACTGTGAAATATTATTACAAATTAAAATATCTGTTTTCTATTTGAATACATTGTAAAATGTAATTTATTCCTGTGATCAAAGCTGAATTTCAGCATCATTACTCCAGTCTTCAGTGTCACATGATCCTTCAGAAATCATTCTAATATGATCATTTGATGCTCAAGAAACATTTCTTACTATTATCAATGTGGAAAACAGTTGTTTAATATTGGCTTAATATTTTTGAAAAATCATGATACATTAATTGATGAATAGAAAGATCAAAATAACAGGATTTATTTAAAAGAGAAATCTTTTGAACATTATAAATGTCTTTATTGTCACTTTTGATCCATTTAATGCATCCTTGGTGAATAAAAATATTAATATCTTTTTTAAGTCGTACCCCAAACTTTTGAATGTATAGTAAATCACAATTTTCACAAATTAAGCAGCACAACTGTTTTCAACATTGATAATAATCAGAAATGTTTCTTAAGCATATTAGAATGATTAAACTGATGAATCGATTCTATGTTGAATCAAAATATTTCTTTCTGAAGCTACTTCATTTCTCAGCCATAACTGATGTGCGATTCATTTGATTCGGCACATCATGTAATTAATTAGATTTAAAATTTTGATTGCTTGACATCCCTATTCAAAATATTTTAAAATAGAAAATAGTTATTTTAAAAAATAAATTATTTTTTGCGCATGAAAGCTGTGATTGGAAATCAGGGTTATTCCACCAAATATTGATTTCTGAACTCTTCCTACATTAAACATCTGTACTGTGTTGTTTAAAAATGAATATAAACTTGTTTTCTTTGCATTATTCGAGGTCTGAAAACATGGCATGTTTTTATTTTGATTTTAACTAGTTGTCATTTTCTGCAAATTAATGCTCTAAATGACAATATTTTTATTTGAAATTTGGAAGAAATGTTGTCAGTAATTTGAAGAATAAATCAAAAATGTTCATTTTACTCAGAGATAAATCAAGAGAAACTGCTAATTTTGCAGTGGTCTCAATTTTTTCCAGAGCTGTATATCATTTGTGAGTGTTTTATTCATCTAAAGAATCATTCATACAAGTCAATTATTCGCAAAACAGACTATACTGGTCACACTGTTTTGTAACAGAGATTGCATTGTACCTGTAGGAGGTGTCGGGCTGCAGATTCTGGATGATGTATTTGGTTACGGGTCCTGTAAGGATGGGTTGTTTCTCTCCCAGGTCGATCAGGTATGACGTGATCTCCGATCCGTGATTACATGGTGCCTCCCAGCGTAGCCCCAGGCAGGTGGAAGGAGAGTAGAGGAGAGGAGTGGCCTCTTCATCCTCCTCTTCCTCCTCCTCCTCCTCCTCCTCCTCATCCTCGCCCCTCTCTGTGGTCCTGCAATCCACTCTCATCTCTGACTCGCGGAGAGCGTGGACACTGCTGACTGTCGCTGGCACAGAGCAGGGCGTCTGGCAGAGCACGCCGTCGCTGAAGGACCCCACACCGGCTACATTCACCGCCTGAGGCATAAATCACACAGTCAGTCAGTGACTAGAGTTTGCCAAGACCATCAAATAAACTTTTCATCTTTAACCATTTAATGCAAAAACACAGCAACGGTGTTAGAAAACTAAACAAAAAGCAAATACAAGAAAACAAAACAAAAAGTAAAGAAAAAGCAACAACATAAAAAACCCAAAACAGAAAGCAAATACAAGAAAAAAAAACAAAGAAAAAAAACAAACAAAGAAAAAGCAAAATACAAAACACTAAAGAAAAAGCAAAACAAAAAGGAAAAACAACAACCCCCCCTAAAAAAAAAAAGCAAAACAAAAAGCAAATACAAGAAAAAGCAAAACAAAAAGCAAAAAAAAGAAGCAAAAACAACAACCCCCCCTCAAAAAAAAAAAGTAAAACAAAAAGCAAATACAAGAAAAAGCAAAAACAACAACATAAAAAACCCGAAACAGAAAGCAAATACAAAAAAACTAAAGAAAAACAAAAAGCAAAACAAAACGCAAATACAAAAACCTAAATAATAGGACTAAATCACAGAGTCAGTGAGTGACTACAGTTTGAACAGGCCTGGCAAGAACATCAAATAAACCTTTCATCTCTAACCTTCATTTAGTGGATTCTAGCAGAGCCAGCGGAAAACTCATCAAGACTAACTATACTAGACACAGTAAATGCAATGAAAAAGAAAATTCAATGCATCAATTATATAATTTATTCACTTATTATAATTATAGTAATTATTGTAACAACAATATTTCAAACTCAGTTCCTAAGACTGTGAATCAGAACTGTACCGCTCTAGTAAATCTGCAGTAACGGTCAGGGATTGAGCATATTTTTTAATATAATTACAAACTGTACCAACGAACAACATTTCAGCCAACAATTAGTAGATATCAGCCCTCAATACAGTAATAAAGAGCTATTTTAAAGCCCACAGAAAAAAAAACAAGAAAATGCGCTGGGTGGCGCTGACAATGAAAAGTTGGCACTTGTCCAGTCATCTAATGTTTATGAATCATCAAGCTGATTTTTTTGCACTTACAAGAAGTAAAAGCATAATCAGCCACCAGACTGCTATTTCCTGGTTTGTTTCACATGGTATATCACAGCAGCTCAAACATTCAGTATTTTGGCAGAAATAAGCAGGTGCAGGATAGCGTTTCTCACCTGGACTCTGCAGAAGTAGTTGGTGGCAGGCAGCAGCCCCCTCATCTCATGGGACAGTGCAGCACCGGTGTAACACAACTGCATACTGCCCTCTGCCGCCCCCCACTCCAGACGATACTCTGAGACCGCCGCTCCGTTACAGGGAGGGGCCTGTGTGGGTGCAAAACACACGCGCAAATGTGTGAGAAAACAAACACTACACCAAAAGCAATACAAATAAACAAAACTGAATAAAACAAAAAGAAACAAGAATAAAAACAAACAAATGTAAACAAAAATCAAAAGCAAAAACACCAAACAAAATAAAAAAGTAAAACAAAAGAATACAAAAAAACAATACAATACAAGAAAAAAAACAATACAAGCACTACAAAACTACTTAAAGGAGCAAGTTATTTTCATCTATGTTATTTTTTAAAAATAAATACTTATAAGCAAAAACAAAGATCTGAAAAAATGTTTACATTGAAGAAAAATATGCTGCAAATTAAATTAATCACTTAGATCACTCAAATTAAATTCTGATTGAGTTATTTTAAAATTCTAATATAAAAATTTTAGTTTTCGTTAATATTCTAAATTAGATTTTATTTTTATAAAATCTAATTTTGTTTTTATTTTAATTTTTGATATTTTATTTAATAAATAATTTGTTTATTTTTTTCCAGTAGTTTCATTTCAAGCAATGAAAATATTTTTTTTAAGTTAACGATAATAACACCAGTAATAATTTGCTAAAATGAACCTGACCTCTCAAAGCTACTAAAGAGTTGCTTGATACAGTAAGAACACTTTGCATGATGGGATATTCTCACCTCCCAGCTGACCACAGCACATGTGGGTGATTTACAGGTGACATGAGGGGGCCGACACGTCTCAGGGGCCCCCGGACCTGTCGTGACCTCAGAGCGCTCTGAGAAAGGGCCATACTGTTGAACACAAACAAAATATGAAACAACTTGCTAGCTGACGTAAAACTATATGTGGTCTGTGACATTTGTAAGGCTTGCGCTCACCCCAGCTTTGTTGGCAGCTCTGATCCGGAAGCCGTAGGTCCTGCCTGGCAGTAAACTGCCCACTGTGCAGTCCAGTTCAGAGCCCTGGTACACTTCCCTGCCCTCCTCCACCTGAGGAACGAACATTTCCACGCTGTACGAAGACACTGCACTTCCTCCATCCACCAGAGGGGGCACTAACAGACACAACGAGAGAAAGCTTTTAGCTACAATCAATCATTCTCTCTCAAACACACATGTATCTGAAATACCACATATTCAGCAAGGACACATTCAACTGGCCAAAATCGACAGTAAAGACTTTTACATTTTTACCAGACAAAATTAAATGAAATGCTGTTCTTTTGAACTTTGAAAAATAAATAACCTGAAAAATAATTTATCACAGTTTCCACAAAAATATTAAGCAGCACAACACTGATAATAAAACAATGGGCCCTATTTTAATGATCTGAGCACATGGTCTAAACCGCACAGCTCAAGTGCACTTAGGGTGGGTGTGTCTGAATCCACTTTTGCTAGTTTAACAACGGGAAAAACGGTCGGTGTGCCAGGCGCATGGTCTAAAAGGGTTGTACCTATTCTCTTAATGAGTCATGAGTGTGGTTTGGGCGTAACGTGCAATAAACCAATCAGAGTCTCATCTCCCATTCTCTTTAAAAACCAGTTGCACTTGCATGGCAGAATATGGACACCCTCAACCTGACGAGTCAGTTTAAATACACATGTGTATTGCCACGATTGGTTAAATAAGTAGCCAATTTCATTCGTCATTACTGCAAATAGATCATTCTGATACATATGCAATGACTATCCATTATGACATGTAGGCATTTTTATCTTTATGTACACAATAATAATCTTTTACATTTTAATCCTTTAATTTTTCAGATTTAAAAATGTTTGTGTCCCTGTGTGTGTAATAAGCAGAGTGTATGCGTGCTGTGCACCCGCCTATAGGCACATATTACTAACTCGCCATTTAAATAACACAAAAAAACAGCGTTTTTTATTGGTCAATGGCGCAGTCGTTTTCAGTTCCTCAAAATAGCAACACGCCAACAATGCGGCTGAACACACCTCGTTTCAGACCAGTACGCCCATGGGTGAACAGATGGGCGAAAATGCATTTGCTATTTAAACAACGTGGTGCAGGGCGTAAAAATTATAACTGTGTCGGGCTGAAACTAGCAAAAAACAGTTGCGTCGCATTGCGCCGGGTGTATGTTAGGGCCCAATTCTTGATTTCTCAAGGATCATGTGACACTGAAGACTGGAGTAATGTAGTTTGCATCACAGGAATAAATTACATTTAAAATTATATTAAAATAGAAAACTGTTATTTCAAATTTCACATCATTACTGTTTTTTGTTTTTTTTTAATTGACAATTACCATCGCACACCTGTTGGTAATAGATAGGTATGTAGGAAAGAGGATAAAAACAAAAATCCAAAAATCTCAAAAGTTAAAGGAAAATATATTTATTTCTAATAAAACTATTTGCTAATAAAAAAGTTTTGATATATTTTGCAAGTATCGATAGTGCGTGGGATTTCCTTTAACTTGTGTTTTTTTTTTTAAATAAAATGGAAGCTTGTTTCCACCACTGCATAAAAATAAAAAAAAGGTAATTGCAACTTTTTTCCTCTCAGAATTGCGAGATATAAACTTACAAATCTTTTTTTCTCACAATTACAAGTTTATATCCTGCAATTTTGACTCAAATAAACATGCATTTACTCATCAAAAATACATTCAGTATTTCTCAAAATCAATAAAAACTGTGAAATGCAAAAACAAATTACGCAAACCTGCAATAGTTACGGTAAATAATACCAATACACTATTTATTTAATATCACTATGTCTTTGCTGCTGACCTTTGATGATCCAATTCAAATCATACTAATAAGCAAAAGTTACTTTAGATAAATCACATTTGTGTTTCTTTTTTTGTTTTCACTGCTAAAGTAAGAGTATTGGACTTTCTTCTCCTGCGTCCTATGAGCTGCGCCCTCTACTGGACAGCCGTGAATTTGCATTTCCGTTAGCCTGAGGCTTATTCAGTTCACTTTTGGCATGAAAGGGCCTTTATATTTGCCAAAAATAAAACTTCTGTTTTGTTTTTTTTGTTATTAAAAAACAAACAAGCAAGCCCTGCCCAGGTGAGAAAAAGCAATGCAAAGTAAGAGAACGCATTACTTTCCATAAAAAGTAACTAAGTAATGCAATTAGTTACTTTTTTAGGGAGTAACACAATGTTGTAATGCACTACTTTTAAAAGTAACTTTCCCCAACATTGGTACAACACGACACCCCCCCTCCCCAATTAGCCCTAAATACATACTTAACTTGATTTTTACTAATACTTGTTTATACACCATTAATAAGCACACACACACACAAAGGCAAAGCTTACCCCAGCGTATCTGCACCTCTCTCGCTCTGGGTTTGCCCACGACCCTGGGCGGCTGACATGGACCAGGAGGAACAGGCGGCGTTTGGACCTGCAAGGCCTCCGTCAACTGAAAACAATAAGAATGAGAAATCAGAAAGACTAGAGACTCTTGATCCACTTTAATGGTGCACGTGGCGTTCCACCTCCTCGATGAGAATAGTGTGTGGGCACCGGCTGAGACGCAGACAGCAGACCACAGCCATGTGAGCATCCTCTCACATTCACGGCTGCAAAAACCAGCCAACATGAGTCATAGCTGTGTGCTGGCAAGTCCCGCATGCAGATATGCATCTGTAAAGCGCTGATAATGCCATTACAACTGGGATCAGAAGACAGAAATTATTACCAGCCGCTTGCCAAAAGCGATGTGATGCCGGAGCGCCAGCCCTGCACTCTTCCGTGTTTACAATGTGTTTGTACGTGTGTTTAGTGTTTTCAGTGATATTGGAACATCTTCATTATGAGTGTATATGGACTATGTATATGTCTATGAACAATATCAACCATCGCTCAACTAGTCAGCATTTATGTACATTTTTCAAAAGTTGAAAGAAAGTGACCCTGATCTGCTATGTGGAATGAAAGAATTTTGTCTTGGGCTACAGCCTGGTAATAAAAAGGTAACAGTCCAACAGAGATGGGCAATGTTTACACCAGAGACATTTGAATTGTGTGCATTCAGAATACATTAAGGCCTGGTTTCACAGACAGGGCTTACATTAAGCCAGGATTAGGCCTTAGTTTAATTAGGACATTTAAGTGCTTTTATAAATGTGCCTTAGAAAAAAACATTACTGGTGTGCATCTTGAGACAAAACAATGGTTGCTTTCAGTTAAAACAGCTCAAGCATGCATTTTACTCTGGGACTTGCCTTATACCTGGTCTGTGAAACCAGGGGTAAATGTTAGCATTAAAATTAGCCTCAGCAAGACAAAAGAGATGTTACATTTTAGTTACAAAATAATTTGTAACCATGTGAATAGCGACTTGAGATTGTTAGTAGTTGGACATTGTTAGTTCAAACATCCTGAAACTCTTTTCAAACATGAATTCTTGATGGACTGTGATTGGCTACGATCTGAAGCTTTGTCGAAAGTACTCCTTATGAAAATGCACTTCAAAAGCAACTGTACTTGCAGATAATATAATGTTTATGAAATAAAAGGCCAATTAAGTGTACATAAAGAGTATTTTTCTTAACACAAGTAAACTTTAATGTTTAAATAATTGTTTTAATATCAATCTTGTGCTTTAAAATTCACTGATTTGATGTGTTGACTAACATACCAAAGCACATGTAAAGCACTTCATTATAATTTTAACTTATTTGATATTACACTGAAAGTTATGTACTGCAACTTCATTACAAACGTGTAGCTAAAAATATATTTAAATGAGTGCTGTCAGTCGATTCAAAAAAATGAATTAAATCGCACATTTTCTCTGTAATTAATTGTGATTAAAAACATCGTTTTTACTGTTTTTATATTGTAATAATTCACAGTTACTCTCCAAATTAATGTAGAAACTACTTAAAGACAGTATATTTTAAATATCTGTTGTAATGGCATCTTATTATGAATGACGGCCAGTATCACTGATACTAATACAGCTACTAATGTCTCTATGAAATTGATTTGACAGTGTAATTGAAATCTATCAATTTCAACATTTATGAGGCTTTAAAAAAAAACAAAAAAAACACTTAATTTTTAAGTGAACTTAACACAATCTTCACATGAACCCATTATAATAAATGTCATTTACCTGTGGCCTTCCTGTCTAACAGAAATTGAATAAAGTTATCAAACAGTCTGCACTGCATAAATAATAAATTAAATATAGATTAATCCTTATTAAAGCTACAGTTTTCTCTGTTACCTTTGTTCTTTGATTAGCATTAATGACAGACATCACAGAAACTGGTTTATTAGGCTGCTGTCACTTTAAGATCTGTCGCAGACGACGCGGATCTGATGCGCTGTCACACGCATTCAATTTTCTAACTCTTCATTTAAGACGGCTCTTATGAGAATACTCGACAAAATGGGCATTTTGGCATAATTCTGTGTGTTATTGTTCGTTCAAACGCGAAAGAGAACTTGATTCTGGCGTGCTGTCTGTGCACACGATGCTGGCGTGCGTCTTTTTGTGCGTCGTGTGTGTTTCACATAGACAGGACATTCACAGACAGCGTGTTCGCTTTTGTCTTGTTGCGCATGAATGTTTAAAAGCATTTGCATGAATATAACGTAATGCTAGCCAAAGGATGAGAGGAAAAAAAAAAAAAAACAGATTCTGCGTTAATTGCATTAAATATTTTTAACACATTAAACTGAAAAAATGAATTGCATGCGTTAACACGCTAATTTTGACAGCACTAGTTTAAATACATGACATACAAGTTTTAATAGAAATGACATTCAAGTATATTTTAGTTTGCCATAAATGCAGTACATTACACTTCGACCATATTTCAAAGATAATAGAATTATGAAAATTATAAATAAAGATACTTAAGTCTTACCTAAGTGAGTAAAGATCAGCTAGCTGCATTTAATATAAATTTAAACCATAATATATTGTCATTTAATTGCAATTAACAAGTTTACGAAAACATTACATTCAATTTGCAGCTAAGGATATTCTTTTAAAGTATATTTTGCTTTTTTAAAAGACACACAAGGGACTCACAGGCATGAAGACGCCCCAAAATAAGCACGATTTTCTTTCCTGTACTGACATATTTGATTTGAAACAGGAATTTGTTTATTTTTAGGTTACGTCTCAGTAATGAACCATGATTTGCTCCTTATTGCTAGTACTATAAAGCTCAGTGTTATTAGAGCGGTGGGACACTCATTCTAGAGTGCAATTCATTGGCCAATATAATTTAAATTGAAGGTTTAACTTGTCATTAGAGGACTATGGAAGGCATGATTTGTGTGACATACCGGACTCTCGCCTCCCGCACTGATGCAGTGGACTCTAGTCTGGTATGAACATCCTGGGCTTAGACCGTCACAAACACACTCCATAGCCGAACCGCTGTACACCTGATTCCAAGAAGAAACTGAGAAAAAACACACACACACACACACACACACACACACACACACACACACACACACACACACACACACACACACACACACACACACACACACACACACACACACACACACACACAAAATCAATGAAATAACCATAATAATGCCAGGACCAAATTAAGCATGTGTAGTCACACAAGAAAACTTCAGTGGAACGTACCACTTAACCCTTCAGACAGCTCCACCACATACTTCGTCACATCAGAGCCGCCATTGTCTTTGGGAGGGTCTGAGGGGAAACAATAAAAATCATCCTAAGTATTAGCAACTTAAGCCAGTTCTTGAAACTGAAGTACATTCTGCATTTCTGTTAGAACGTTTTAATATAATACAATTAACCAAAAGTTTGCGCTATTCCATCTTGGGTGAAAATTTCTTCTTGTATCCGCAAAGAAAACAGTGGTAGGTTAAAGGTGTTTACTAGCTGGAGTGAACAGTTTGCTTTTGCAGTTTGCTTTTCGAACTCCCGAAACAAACAAAACAACCTTCGTTTTGGCCTGATTTTGTTCAAAGTGACGTTACAACAGTTCGTTCCTAGGTGGAGACACCAAGATGTGCATATACAGTGGGGAGAACAAGTATTTGATACACTGCCGATTTTGCAGGTTTGCCCACTTACAAAGCATGTAGAAGTCTGTAATTTTTATCATAGGTACTCTTCAACTGTGAGAGACAGAATCTAAAACAAAAATCCAGAAAATCACATTGTATGATTTTTAAATAATTAATTTGCATTTTATTGCATGACATAAATATTTGATCACCTACCAACCAGTAAGAATTCCGGCTCTCACAGACCTGTTAGTTTTTCTTAAAGAAGCCCTCCTGTTCTCCACTCATTACCTGTATTAACTGCACCTGTTTGAACTCGTTACCTGTATAAAAGACACCTGTCCACACACTCAATCAAACAGACTCCAACCTCTCCACAATGGCCAAGACCAGAGAGCTGTGTAAGGACATCAGGGATAAAATTGTAGACCTGCACAAGGCTGGGATGGGCTACAGGACAATAGGCAAGCAGCTTGGTGAGAAGGCAACAACTGTTGGGGCAATTATTAGAAAACGGAAGAAGTTCAAGATGACGGTCAATCTCCCTCGGTCTGGGGCACCATGCAAGATCTCACCTTGTGGGGTATCAATGATCATGAGGAAGGTGAGGGATCAGCCCAGAACTACACGGCAGGACTTGATCAATGACCTGAAGAGAGCTGGGACCACAGTCTCAAAGAAAACCATTAGTAACACACTACGCCGTCATGGATTAAAATCCTGCAGCGCACGCAAGGTCCCCCTGCTCAAGCCAGCGCATGTCCAGGCCCGTCTGAAGTTTGCCGATGACCATCTGGATGATCCAGAGGAGGAATGGGAGAAGGTCATGTGGTCTGAGGAGACAAAAATAGAGCTTTTTGGTCTAAACTCCACTCGCCGTGTTTGGAGGAAGAAGAAGGATGAGTACAACCCCAAGAACACCATCCCAAACGTGAAGCATGGAGGTGAAAAAACATCATTCTTTGGGGATGCTTTTCTGCAAAGGGGACAGGACAACTGCACCGTATTGAGGGGAGGATGGATGGGGCCATGTATCGCGAGATCTTGGCCAACAACCTCCTTCCCTCAGTAAGAGCATTGAAGATGGGTCGTGGCTGGGTCTTCTAGCATGACAACGACCCGAAACACACAGCCAGGGCAACTAAGGAGTGGCTCCATAAGAAGCATCTCAAGGTCCTGGAGTGGCCTAGCCAGTCTCCAGACCTGAACCCAATAGGAAATCTTTGGAGGGAGCTGAAAGTCTGTATTGCCCAGCGACAGCCCCGAAACCTGAAGGATCTGGAGAAGGTCTGTATGGAGGAGTGGGGCAAAATCCCTGCTGCAGTGTGTGCAAACCTGGTCAAGAACTACAGGAAACGTATGATCTCTGTAATTGCAAACAAAGGTTTCTGTACCAAATATTAAGTTCTGCTTTTCTGATGTATCAAATACTTATGTCATGCAATAAAATGCAAATTAATTACTTAAAAATCATACAATGTGATTTTCTGGATTTTTGTTTTAGATTCCGTCTCTCACAGTTGAAGTGTACCTATGATAAAAATTACAGACTTCTACATGCTTTGTAAGTGGGCAAACCTGCAAAATCGGCAGTGTATCAAATACTTGTTCTCCCCACTGTATTTAAAAAATACGCATAAAAACATCTGTATTTTGTGTGCGTTTCAATTTTGTGACTGATCCACAAAAACAGTCAAAGTATGGACTAAATTAAAGATGATTTTTAGATTTTTATTCTGTCAGGGATCAATCTTTGTGTGATCATAACATGCTGAACTGACCCCAAGTCAGGCGGAAACTGGTCGGGTGAGGTTTCCCCTTCACAGCAAGTCTGCAGGGGCAGCCCGGTCTATCAGGGGCCGTGGTGAACTCAGACACAGCGCTGGGGTTACTCTTCCCTTCCGCATTATAGGCGATAACCTGCAATGGTTAAAAGAAAACAGAAAAATTAGAGAGAATCTGTGTGTCTTAGTGTGTGTTTGGGGGTGGGGGGGTGGATTGATTCATTAATGATTCAAAATGTCACAGAATCAGAATGGTCCTAAAAATAGGCTTCATTATGACTCACCCAAACACTGGGTGCAGAGGAAATGCAAATCTCTAGGGCCTTTCAAAAAGCCTTTATATTCACCACCAAATTTCTCTCACTCAGAAAGAGTTTTTCCCGACAAAGTGCAGGATGAGGAAGTTTTTCACGGTTCAGAAATAAACGGCGGTGTTGTGATGTCATCTGTCACAGTAATTGGCAGTAATTGGGGATGTGAGCTCTCGGCAGGTAATCAGCTCCTCTCATCAGGACACATGCAGCCGTTCTGATCGCATTAATACACTTTTGTTTTTGGAAACGAGATTATGATCAGCACATCCCTAACGACACCAGAGAAGAGTGACCGATCGCATCAGTGCACCACCTGCTTCATCTCACGGCCGCTGGCAACAGGTGAGTCTCAATCATGACCGGCACGAAGAGAGAAAACCAAAGAATGAACTAACAAGCTAATGACGGAATGAACAAAAGAAAAACAACATCAAGACTAAAAGAAAGAACTAGAACAAATAAAAGACAAAATGAGCTAACAAACGAAAGGAAGAAAAAGCAAGCAAGAAAAAGAACGAAACAAATTCAATTAATAATGAAAGAAAGAGAACAAAAGGACAGAGCAATAAAAGACTGACAAAAAAATGAACAAATAATCAAATGAAGAAAAAAAGCTAATAAAAAAATAAAAGAACAAGAAAAAGACTGAAAGAGAACAAAGAAAATAAATGAAAGACCAAGAAAAGAATGAAGAACAAAGAACTGACAAACAAAAGAAAGAAAGCACACAAAAGATTAAAATAAAAATAAAAATCAAGAACAAACGAAAAGAACGAAAGACAGAGCAATAAAAGACTGACAAAGAATGAACAAATACTTGAACAAATGAAGAAAAATAAATAAATGAAAGACAGCATAAAAAGAATGAAGGAAAAAACAAAGATTAAAATAACAAACAAAAACTCAAACAAAAAGAATGAAAAAACTAACAAAAAAAACAAGAAAAACAAACAAACCAACAAATAAAAAGCGGACACACTGAAGGAGTCACACATACTGTATAATCATAAAGGCAGTGAGTGTGAGTGTGAGAGTGAGTGTGAGTGTGAGTGTGAGTGTGAGTGTGAGTGTGAGTGTGAGTGTGAGTGTGAGTGTGAGTGTGAGTGTGAGTGTGAGTGTGAGCTCACCCTGAACCGGTACGTGGTGCTCCTGTGGAGGTTTCTGATAGTGTGTGACAGCTCGTCCCCATCATAACTGGCCTGGAACCCATAACCCTGTGACAGACATTCATGAGAACACATCAGAAACTGCACACCAAACAAACCCGGAAACTCAATCTTTATGGACATCGCCGTTTAACATTTGCTGTTTATTACCCAACTGATCACATGACATGTAGCATTCTCAGGCCCAAAACAAACATCAAAATAACAAAAAAAAAAAATGTTTTTTCCCTCAAAACAACATTGTTGCTTTATAACTAAAAGAATTATATTTTTAATTATTAATAAAATACAATGCATATAAATAGTTTTTTGTATTAAATTACTAAAAAATTTATTTATTATTATAGTTTTTTTGTAGAAATATCATAATAATTAAACATTTATTATGTTTATTGTTTTATCAGACAGACAAAAATATTTTTTTGTCAATGTCTACTGTATGTGTATGTAGGCTTATATGACATTTATCCATTTGGTTTAAGGCATTTGCAGTCTTTAAAAGTCATGTTTTTATATGGATTATTGCAGCATTTATTAATATACATGATTCATCTGTACACATCATTATTTTTTTAATTCATGTGCCTCATAATCTTTAATCAAAATAACTTCCCCTCCCTCTTGCAGCTCATCTCTTCTCTGATGACGTGAGGGCGGGGCAACCTGTCACTCACATGAGATCCACCAATAGCAAACCACAACCATCCAATCAATTCCCCACAGGAAAAATCAAGTCCCGCCCTACTTTTGTTTTCTTGTTTAGCAAGCCGTTTCACTCGGATACACATCACAACAGAGAAGAAAAGATGATTTTAACTTCCGTTAAATTCCGTGCATGTGTGTCATTTCTGTGAATGTGTGTGTGAATCTCTCACTCACTGAGCCCTCCTCTTCCATCTCCAGCACGTAGCCGATGTCGTCCTCTTTGGGCGAGCCGGCCGGCCTTTGCCACCGCACACAGAGCCATGTGACCCCGGGCTGAATCAACTCAGGGCTTAAGGGGGGAGCAGGAACACTGCAGGACGTCATGATGTGGACAACTTCACTGAACTCACTGCCCAAAGAGGAAAACACAAATGATCGCATTGGCATGAAGACAAAAGTAATGGTAACACTTTATTTTACAGTGTCATACAATGGAGCGTCCTGACTGATACACACCTGACCCCCATGTCATTTTTGGCTGCCAGCCGGAAGGAGTATCTGGAAGCGGTGGAGAGTTTGGTGAGTCTGTACTGCTTCTGAGGGCCGTAGTAGCACTGCTCAAACTGACCCGTCCCCTTCCCCTGTTCACAGAGCACAGCCCACGGTTAGGGTCACTTTATCAACATGAATGCATAAACCTCACCTTACAGGGTGAACGTCATTCACCAAGTACAACAAAGATGTTGATCCTGGAACAACATTCCAATCAACCAATCAGATTTGAGGGACAAGTTTACAGTTTGTGTCAAGTTTAGTCTTACAACCAGGGTTAGGTGCTTCTGCATCAGTGTTATTCACCATCATTTTTCTTCTGGTTTTAGGGTTAACTTACAGGTAGGGTTAGATTTAGGTGTTGTTCCAAGATCAACAAAACATGTTGATCCAGGAACATGTCTTATAGACCCCATATCAGCTGAGGAATTTTGCACAAATAAAATCAATTTTTTGGACCATTATAATTAAGTGACTACTTTTTCTGATAATTCAGCACATTTTCCCCTAGTTCTCAATACCGTAGTTTGTCTATTAAAACCACTGTTTAAATTTAGCACAACAAATACTAATTCACTTTATAGTAATGAGAAATGCTTTAAAAATGTATTTTATTGTCATGAAAATAAAGCAAAAAATCTTTGTTCCTAAAAGTTCCTTTAAAAAAAAAAAAAATTGGAAAAATTAACCGAAATAGCAATAATGAAAAATGACATACCTCGTCCCACTGAAGAATATAGTTTTGGATTTTGGAACCATTGTCACACGGAGCCTAGGAAGAAGTATTTGTTTTTAATGTTATGCACTTAATGTCACTTTTAAAATGTAAGACAACATTTACGTGGGACTGTTGACATGTCAATGTGTAAACCTGCGCGCCGCACACCTTCCACTGCAGGACGAGGCTGCTCTTGGTGCCGCTGGCTTTGCGTGGAGGGCTGGGCGTATCTGGCTCACAGCTCAGAGTGGTGAAGCTCACAGGCTCTGAAGGGACGCCTTGTAAACAGTTACACATGGCCTGGACCCTAAATACACACACACACACACTTATATTAGTATACAGAGACACCATACAAATACCAATAATAAACAAAGGAATAGTTTTAGAACTTAAGAATTGTATTTATAAAGGTTTAATATGTAACTATATATATATATATTTTTTTTATTTTAACTATAAAAAAAAATTATACTTATAAAGAATTCTTATAACTAACATTTATATTTTATTATTATTTAACTATATAATTATTATTTGTATTACTATTAATATAACTAGATATTAATAAATATAATGACACTATTAATTATTTTATTAACAAATATAATATATACTTATAACTAATAACTAATGTTATTAATAATACAATAATATATTATTTTAAATATATAATTATTTTTATATAACGACATTATAAAGAAAATTTGATTAAGAATTATTTATATAATATAGCTAATAAGTATATTATTATGAATAATAAAACTATATATTAACTTTAAATGTAACTATAACTATATATTTTTGGTTTTAAGTTATATTTAACTACATTCTTATATAACAACTATATTATCATTAATATTATAATTATTATTTAACTATTATTATTATTTTATTATTATTATTATTATTATTACTACTACATATTAACAAATAACTATATAATTAATACATTTTATTTATGAAAAATAATATTCTTATAATTGATCAATCTTTATTAATAGCAATAATAATAATAATAATAATAATAATATTAATATAACTATTTTAAAAATATATAGATTTTAATATTTTAAAACTACATTATTCATAAAGAACATTTGATTTATAAAGAATTATTTATATAATATAGCTAATATAACTACACTATTATTAATAATACAACTATATATTAACTTTATATGTAACTACATATTTTTAGCTATACTGAACTATAAATAACTTTATAACAAATGTTTTTATAAAGAATTTATATTCTTATATAAATATAATTATATATCTTATATAAAAAAACCTAATAATTATTTTATTATTATTGATATAACTACAAATACATTTGTAACAAATATAACTATATAATTAAGATAATTATAATCATGAAATTTTTTTTTAAATTAATATAACTATTATTAATATACATTCATTTTAATATAACTATATATTATTTATAAAGAATTATTCATACAATATCTAATCTCCGTTCACTTTTATTGTATGGAATAAAGCAGCTTGGACAATGCGTAAAATATCTTTGTTTGTGTTATATGGGTTTTAATCCAGATGAGGATGAGTGAAAAATAACCAGTCGTTTTGACTGAGCATCACTGTAAAAACAAGAATGTGTAAAGCAAATCTGATAATGTTCTTTTTTACATTTAAAAGTCAAAACCGACCTGACGTGGTAGTCTGTTGCTGGTCTTAAGTCTTGTAAGGTTGCACTTAGTTCCACACCACTGAAACAAACAAGACAAAGAAAAGAAAATATTAGTACTAATGTTGCAGACTGTACACACTCAAAACAACTTGGTCTCCAGGGTTCATCTAGAGCTGCAGATGTCAGCTGAACTGCTGATAACCTTTACGTACCGCTGACTTTAGAAAACCCACAGTACACCACAGAAAACATCAGCGAGTTCCTCAAATGCACCCACAGCTTCTCCACATCCTGCCCAGACCTCACCTGTAGGCGGTCTTGTACTTCCCGTCCTTGCCGTTGTACGAGACAGAGACCTCGTACGTGACGCTGGGCTCCGTGGGGACTTCTTCTCCCTCTTTGGGCTCGTCATCCCCTTCTGTCCGCGATGGGGCCACCCAACTCAAACTAGCCCCTCTGGCCTGGATGTCTGTCACCTGATGACACAAGATGACAACCGTTTTTACTGATAGCTCGTTTGTAATTAGAAGGAAAACAGATTTAACTGAGCTAGTATTGAATTAAACTTCTATTATATCTAGCACAGATCTTGAATTATCAGTTGATTAGAAGTAAAAATGTAAATCGTTGAATCCAACTACTTTCACAATTGCATTAAAAAAACAAACAAAAATGGTTTAATATGTTTACACAAGACTGCCAATGCTAAAATTCTGTATTATTTAGTTTTGAGTTAAATAATAACATTATTTGGATTTATTATTTGAGATTACATTTAAATTATTAAATTGTTAAATGTTTTTTGTCTTAATAAAAAAAAAAAAAAAATTAAAAATCTGTAATATCACCCAAAAACCAATATAGTAACAATAGTGCATCGCTTATTAGGCTTGAAACCTACTCTACGCAAGTCTGTGAACGCAAATGCCTCTAAATTGATTTCACATGTTGCATTCTGAAAATAAACAATTACAATTTTAAAAGTGCCCCTATTATGCTATTTTAAAGTTTACTAATTTTGTTTTGAGGTCTCCTACAACATGTTTACATGCATTAAAGGCCAAAAAAGAGTTTCATTTTCTCATAATACACATTGCACATCACCACATTTTTCAATGATTCTCAAACGACTCGACAGATGAATCAGTCTCTCTAAATCCCTCCTTTCCGCGAGCTTGGACAGGCGTACCGTGTACAGTGCATTACTGGCCATTACCATAACTGAACTCCAGCTCCGTGTGGAGACTTCCTAAAGCTCAGTGATTGTACACACTGTAAAGACAGTAACTATGAAGTTGATTTTACCATATCAATCCGAGCGCGAGTCCGATGATGAAATTCAACCAAACCTCCATCACAAGGATGACTTGAGCAGGACGTTTCTCAGTGATACGCTACCCATTTTGAGGTACATTATGAGATGTTTCAACTGTAATTCCTCACCATCAGCATTAACAAGTGTATGTCCATCAACAAACCAATCTGTATATTTCTAATTTATTGCGGTGCACATGCAGGAACTGTATAAATAACAGCGCATACATTAGCCAAGCACTAACGTGAATGGCTGATGTAACATTAAAGTTTGCAAAAACAAATCTTGCTCCATCCTTTATCTTCACTCAAAGTAGTAAGAACGACAGACAATCTGCATTAATAGACACAGTTTTAGGTAATAGTGGCCCACAGCTGATTTACAGTAGTATTTCAGTAAGACAGTAATAACGTGAGTTAGAGACCTAAACAAAATAAAAAACAAAACTACATATTTTGAACACCCGGTAGAAAATATATACATCATTTATTATTTATACTTACAGGTTGTGATTCTGAGGAGCAAATTGGTCCAAATAAACTGGGTACTGACCCATCTTTCAAGAGCACTCTGAGATTTGAGAAGCAGTCGTCAGTAAAATGACGTTTAAGGGCAGTACAACTTAGGCGGGCATTATGCAAATGTATTTCCTAGTGATGTAGAACCATAACGCAGAGGGATTCGAATTACAAATGAGTCGTATAAGCGGTTCAGTGCCAATTCTTTCTTTTGGGAGACAATAACTATTTATCACGCATTCGACTTTACAACTTTGCAGAACGTTTACATTCACAAACAGCTCCATTACACACTGCATGAAAGGCAATATTTGAAAAACCATAATAGGGGCACTTTAAGGCAAAGAAAATATTGGTTGTATTGTCTGTAAACTTGCATTGATTGGGTTTCTGGACCAAGTCTCTGTAATTATGCTAAACTAACTCTTTAAATCTAACCTTTAAAAGGTCCTTATTTCCAATATCTTTTCCTACTTTTCTTATAACGAATCTTGTTCCATCTTCTCATAGTCTTCAGACCAAGCCACACAGCTGGATTTTTGGTGTTAGCCACCATTACGCCCAAACAAATTCAACATGAATTAAAGCTGCAAGCAGCGATGAAAAGGCCCTCGCAGGAAAACTCAGGAAAACAGTGAATAGAGGGCAACATGCATTTAAGCGGGTAAATATACGAAAAAAATAGCAAAGTCATTTCGATGTGCCACACTTCCTGTTGCCAGCAGGTGGCACTTTGACTGTAACTGAATATTGCCATGTAGATGTCTTCAGGCCAGGACTATTATCAAACGTGAAGTTTGGGGCAGATCAGACATTGTATGCCTGAGTTTCAGCAACTTCCTGTTTCGTGGCGTTAATTGAATACATTAGCGCTTAGCCAAGTGTTGCATGATTTAATGTGTTTCTAGCATGTTTGGCACTTGATGGCATATTTTAATATATTTCTGTGAGTGCATTACAGTGTAAAGCATGCCATTTCCTGTTGCCAGCAGGTGGCGCTTTGACTATAACTGAATATTGCCATGTAGATGTCTTCAGGCCAGGACTATTATCAAACGTGAAGTTTGGGGCAGATTGGACATTGTATGTCTGAGTTACAACAACTTCCTGTTTCGTGGCGAAAACAACGAACTTTGTGAGGCCGCCACGGACACACCCTTCAGGGAAAACTCAAGATCTTCGCAATTTAACGTCGCAAAGGCCTTTAGATTAGACTGACCAAATATGATGTTGATCTGATTAAATCTCTAGGAGGAGTTTGTTAAAGTACAACCTCTGGAAATGGCAAAAACTGCAAGAAAATTCAAAATATCTCACCTCCTGTTGGGTTTTCAGATTTTGCTCCCAGGGACTTTTTTGTAGGTATTGGGCTGTTACATGTGTGTACCGAATTTCATATTTGTACGTGAAACGTAGCGCGACCGACGCTTAATTGAAATTTTGTAGGTGGCGCTATCGAGCCATTTTTCCACACCTAATTCTGAAACCCATATCATATATTTTCACCACTTTTGACGCATGTGCAAAGTTTAATGAGTTTTCGAGCATGTTTAGGCCATCAAATATGCGATTCATTTCGGAGAAGAAGAACGATAGGCCGAGCAATTACAATAGGGTCCTCACACCATTGGTGCTCGGGCCCTAATAAAAGATGGAAATTGGAAGTTGACAAATCAAAGGAAATATCGGTAGCATTCTCTGCATTTGTCTACAAATTGGTATAGAATGGGTTTCTGGCCCAAGTCTTGTCTTGTAAATTTAACAAGAAGGATGAGCTAAACTACATATTATCATAACTAACTTGTCAGAAGGCTGCCTGACCGACTAGTTGGTCTCAAGAAAGCCCTGCATAATAGGGCTTGTCATTTTACAATGTGTCATTTTGCCTACGTTAAATACATGATTTTACAATACATGCAAGAGACGTAATTGTTGCAAATATTGGGCTGTCAATTAATAAACACTTGTTGACACAAAATATAATTTTTATGTAAACAGTAACAAACCACGAGTACCCGAGTAACTGGTATTGTTTTGACAATTAACCAACTAGGAAAATCAGTAGTCCTGCAACACCAACTGCATAATTAGGCTAATTTCAGGTCACGTCCTCTAGACAGACGAACGAAAATCTGTGTATGTAAACTGAGTGAATGTGATGCACGAGGAAAGCCAAGGGAATGTATACGCAGATGAAAAGGAAAACATTTAAATGAGTGAAAACTGACGTAACAAGATGCGTGACTGAAGTTGATCAAGCCGACAAACCAAATTTGTCTGATTTAGCGGAACCCATTTTCTTGTGTTCAACTGATTTCAGAGGTTAATTGTTCCCAGGGGCTAACTGACATATATATATATATATATATATATATATATACACATATATATACACATATATATATATATATACACACATATATATATATATATAAATAAATAAATAACTACACGCACTTGTTTATGTGGGAAATACATGCGTCTGCTTGTTTCGCCTGGAAAGAGTCACTTTAGTTTATTTTAATGACATGTGGCGCTTCCCCTCCGGAACAAAAGAGAACTCCTGTTATGCAAGAGGGAATATTTTTAGCTTTCTTCCAGTTGAGAAACAAGTGTCTCCTTTAGTTATGGATGCATGACTATGTACTTTTCGGGGTTTTCAGACAAGAATAGCTCAAGTTAGCATGCATTACTAAGCCGAAACTGACTTAAAAAGAACCTATTTATCTGTGCCTCGCGGGCAC
The DNA here is from genome assembly GCA_039654105.1 of Coreius guichenoti. Taxonomy (NCBI): domain Eukaryota; kingdom Metazoa; phylum Chordata; class Actinopteri; order Cypriniformes; family Gobionidae; genus Coreius; species Coreius guichenoti. The sequence continues at coordinate 12,460,516 of CM077174.1, read as the reverse complement.
GATTCTCTCCTCTACACTTTTCGCTACAACTTTTCTCACTGCTTGAGCTGTGGAAATAATCAGTCTATTCCTGATCTACATAAATCTGACCGATATGTTTGACAAAATAAGTCAATAAACATCATACATGAGCAGTGAAGTCAGCATACTTGAAAATTGTGAAAATTAACATCACCTGCATTTGCTTTATATTTGCATTATACATTTAGGGAAAATTGGTAATTATGCAAAACTAACTTTTTAAATTGCTTCGTAGTGGCTTTAATTTATTCTTTATGGAGTTACAGATGCAATATCTCTCCACTTTTCCATCAACAAATTTTATTCCATCCTCACCAAATCTGTCTCACAACTTTCGAACCAAGCCTTACACAAGTTATTGGCTGAATTCTGCCAACTTTATGCCCAAAGGAAGTTGAATAAAGGATGGAAGTCAGTCTGTATTCTGTCAAAGCTTTGCACTATTAGAATAAAACTGGTCATTCTTACCCCACTAATACGCCAGTGTCAGCCATATTGTCTGAATTTTGTGAAATTTTGATGTATTGAAGGTGTTAGAAAACTCCAAAATGTGTCATCGACCTTTTTAAAATGGATTTGGAGTATCCCTATTATTTATTCATATCTCGAGGGCTATAGCAATTCAAAAACAAATGCTGCTCAGGACATAATGTTCAAAAAAGGTTTTGAATGTCTAATGAAAAAGGATCAGGATGATTATTATAGTGATTGTAGCAGTTTCGGCAAAACTGAACTCGCTGTTTCATGAAAACACCAATAAACCAGAGCCCAGCACACCACCAGGGACAAGACAGCCATTTAGCTTCCTCGATGAATCAAATCAAATACAGCATTAATGACCCATTACAGAGAGCCATTACGGTCTTCTTGTGGGGACTGTAATCATGCATGGATGTAGAGTTTTTGAGACCGTGGAAATGACTGTCATTAAGAAATCTGTTGACGCAGCAAGCAGTCGTACAGTTCTTCAGAAGGTGGTTATTCAGTGAGAAGACTGTCAAATGTAGCATAAAGGCCTTTCCAATTACACACTTAGAAGAACAGTATGCCATATCTGTACATTTATACCACACTGTAAACCCTAATGCTCAAAATAATTAATTGGTTTGAGTAGGGTAAACTTAAATTAAAAAAATTAGTTCAATCAAATTAACTTTTATGAGTATTTAGAACTTTCTTTTTCTTTTGAGTTCATAAAACTGACACCTTTTAGGTAATCTGAATTGTTTCATTGTTTTGAGTTTTATGAACTTGTTTCTTTTAATTTAGACAAACTTAAATTTAGCTGGGCTGGGATTTCTATTTCCCAGCATGCTTTGCCATGGAACTTGAAAGGGAGAGTAAACGCTAAAATTAAGCATTATATAGGGCCCTATTTTAATGATCTAAGCACATCTAAAGCGTCTAAAGCGCACGATGCAAGTGCACTTAGGGCGTGTCCGAATCCACTTTTCCTAGTTTAACTAAAAGGGTTGTCCCTATTTTCTTCATGGGTGTGTTTTGGGCGTAACGTGCAATAAACCAATCAGAGTCTCATCTCCCATTCCCTTTAAAAGCCAGGTTCGCTCGCGCCATGGCGAATTCACTATTTACATGGAGGACATGTTGAGACACCCTCAACCCGACGAGTCATTTTAAATACATGTGTGTATTGGCACGATTGGTCAAATAATTTCATTCGTCATTACTGCAAATATGTCATTCTGATACATGCAATGTATCCCACGAGACCCACGAGAAGCTCATTGTAGTCCCCACCGGCCGTTTGTTGTAGTCCTTAGAAAACAATTTCTTTAAAAGAAAATATCTCCCTTTTCTTTGAACGTTGTAACTTTGCAGATGTTGTTCATGCTCAAACAGCAACATTACACACTAACTAAAGTTAAAAAAGTGAAACCATAATCAACCACCCCTATAAAAGAAATTGAAATACAGAATATGCACATAAATATTAAAAAAATGAACACACAAATAAAATCATCTCCTTACCACTGGTTTGCAGATGGAGTTTAAGCATTCCTGAAGAGCCTTTGCTTCTTCGTCCAGTTCTGCATAACAATAAAAAAAAAACATCTAGATAAGACAACTCCATTTTAAACTGATTCAAGAGGCTTCACACTCAAAAGCGTGTCTCTTTAACACATAAAAGCCACTTATTTTCCATGAATGGATTAATAGATACACCAGCTAAGTTTAGTCGGCGTACAGTAGCTGCAGCAGTGTTCCTCTAGGCTGGAGTTAGTTAGCACTGACAAATGACTGAGTCAGTGCAGGAGTAATTACAGCTAATGTTATCTGCAGCAGCCTAAAGCTGAGGGAGCTAATGAGACCAGAGACAAGCTCTGCGCGGGGCAGAGAGAGGGCCCGTCCCCGGTGCCCCGTTACATCTCCCGATGAGCTCCTAAAGGGACTTGTACCTGGAACCTGAGATATGATCATCCCAGGAAAAAGACAACTTAATGGGACATTGATGTCTGTTAATACTAATAACTACTTCATAATAAACCTCCATCAGTGATCGCATATATGAGTATCTCTAGTTGGTTATTAAATGAGGGGGAGCCAAACATGTAATTCCCTGGTTATTTTAAGTAATTTTAAGATTTTAATATTTTAAGATTCAAAATTTTGGTGCTGAAATCTGATTGGATAAGACAAAGCTGATACAAAATAGCTGATAAATGCAAACCTAGTAATGCACCAAGACTGTATATCTACACATTATCGCTCACTATCAGGCTAATGAACTGCAGTGGGGTTCAAAAGTCTGAGACAATACTGAAAAACTGATTTTCTTCATTTAAACCTGAAAATACATAAAGTTTTGGATTTAAACAACTGTGAAGTAATAGAAAGTAGAAGCATTTAATTAGCACTGTTCATTAATAAAATGTTAACAAATTGGTGACACTGATCGCATGAATTGATTATCTTTTAACGTTCAATATGTCACTGTTTTCAGTTACAGTAAATTTGTATACTGATAATATAATTTGTAACAAAGTAAAATAAAACAAAGCAAAAAAACAAAACACTAGTAGTCTCAGTCTTTTGGACCCCATTCGATTACTCTAAATAAATGTAATTATTTCTTTACCATTGATGTCTCATATTGCTGATTCTACTGTTCTATAAAAGCAGTAAAGCTACACGAGGCAGTGAGTAACACTCACAGAGTTAACACAGTTAACTCCGCTTCACACTGTGCCAAACGACACCCTTTAACGGTGTTAAAAACACTCACACACAGCATCCCGTGCTTCACTGCTTTATTCGAATGGTTCTAGGAACCCTAATGTATATTCTACCTCCAGACTCTGTCTCCTTCCCTCTTCCTGGGCTTTTGCCCAGGCCGGCGACAGCAGTGCTGGGCTGTGCCTGTTCTTCTGTGCCCTTACCCCCCAGCCCGTTCTGCAGATCTCCTCCTGAGGGCGGTGTCCCGCGGCTCTTCTGCGGGGATGGAGGGGGACTGTCTTTGGAGGGGGCCAAGCCTCCACCCCCCCCTCCGCCCACCCCTTGCCTCTCCTTCAGCTTCTTTTGCAGGCGCTCATAGGTTTTGCTAGCCCTTTCATCTCTGTGAGCAAATGCTGCGCGTCCGTGTGGGGGGTGAGTATCTGAGGAAATTGGAAAACAGGGAGACATGTAAGGAATAATGCGCAAAAGAACGTTGAATTATTGAAAACCGATGCACAGGTGATAATCCTGCTATGGCGTCTCCCTTTGGGAATGAATTAACTAAATGTTTTCCTTTATCCTAGATATGCAAAAAATTTCTTTAAGGAATGTAGTTTATATATAATTACGTAAAAACAACAGTAGTTTGTTATGCCTAATGTAATTTTAGTATACTTTACATACTGTTATAGTATTTATTAAGATTTTTATATTCTTAGTTTCCATTTAAATTAAGTTTTAGTAACTTAAACTTATTTTATATTATACTATTGTCTTTTATGTTAAATTATTATATTTTATATTATTAATTTTATATTTAGCTTTATTTTTATTTCATTTAAAATTTAATATATTTATTTCAGATATTCACCAAGGCATCATTTCTAATTTTCATTTAAGTATTAATCTAATATTTAAATTTTATTTCAGCTCTAGTTTAAGTTTAGACCCCATTTAGTTTAAAGCAACAGCACTGATTATGCCATTAATATTAATAAAACTTTTATATTAAAAAAAATATATATATATCTTTAATAAGGACTAAATTTTAGTAAAGTGACGCCCCAAGTCTCTGGTAAGTCCCAGTGTTTCCAACAGGATTTAGTTTTTGTTGTGCTGACTATTTACTGGCAACAAATTATTTCACAGGCTTTCTCTCTCTGGGAGTTCATAACTCAGCTAAAATATAGTCCTGTATTTTTGTCGAAGCGCTGTAGAGTCAGCAGTGGTGCAGCATGCTGTCCACATTTTTTGGAGAAGCAAGCAAAAGTGTGTGTGTACTGACCCTGCTCTGAGTAGATGGTGGTGTGTGCTGGGTGGTACTGGGAGATGTACTGGGGGTTCATATCCCCGGTTCCTCCAGCCATGCCTGAGTACAGGTGAGGGGGAGCGTGCATGATGTGCGGGTGCGGGATGAAGGCCTGCAGGTGGGCGTGGGGCGGTGGAGGGGGCGGGTGGTGAAGCGGGGAATGGCCCCCCGGATGAAACTCCGTCTGAGGTAAGACCAACACCCGCCTCACTCCATTCTCCTCAATGATCTACATGGAAAGAGAGAGAAATTAAGACCCTGATACACTTCAAGTGAAAATCGAAGAACTGGTGTGATGTCATTTTGAACAAAATCAGACCAAAATGAAATTTGTTTCAGGAGTTTGAAACAGCTTGCCAAATCGAACATTACAGGAAAAGTTCACTCTAGCTGGTAAACGCCTTCGAAATACAATTGGTCCGTGGTGATTGCATAATAAGTAGGTGTGGCTCTGAGGCTCCGCCTTCTTTTGACATGGAAATCTTCTCAGGTTCATTTCATTGAGGTCAGATGCGAGTATAAACATGAACACACTGCAGAGACGCTTTATAGTAGAAATTGAAGTTGTAATTCTAATTGAATGAAACTTACACTGTTTTTTCATGTTTAATACTGTAAAACTGCTCGATTTAAAGGTGCAGTAAGAGGTTTGGATGTGGATGGATGTCTCTATCATATTTTCATGAAGCATTATTTTGCGTCGTTTCAGCTAAAGCCAAGATGACGAACGAATGACAAGGAAGAACAAAAAAAATGTACGTACAGTACACAAGAGTATAAACAAGCAAGAGTTGGTTGTTAGTCGCCGGCAGCACAGCAGCTCCAGACAAACAATTACACTCAAAACTGTCCTTTTACTAATCACTAACATTACAACAACATATCTTGGTTCTTTGAAACCGCAAAACCAATGTTACTCACATATTGAGCAGAAACAACGCAACCTCAGCATCTGTTTTCAGGCCTTCCTGCTTAGCTCTCTCCAGCACTGGAAAGCTTTTCTAATATTAACACGGGTCCTAAAGCTCCTCCCTGATCGTAACCCTTCTTTTTCCAGGTGATATTCCTCTGAGCTTTTCTCTTTTGTAATGTCTCTCAGCCTTATCTCTTTCTACAGTCTTTCTTCAAATCTCCTTCTTGCTCACTCTCTCTCCTCCCCCAACATGAGTGAACACACCCCCTACTGCTGATTGGCTCACTCTCTCTCCTCCTCCATCATGAGTGGACACGCCCCCTACTGCTGATTGGCTCACTCTCTCTCCACCCCCATCATGAGTGTATACGCCCCCTACTGCTGATTGGCTCACTCTCTCTCCTCCTCCATCATGAGTGGACACGCCCCATACTGCTGATTGGCTCACTCTCTCTCCACCCCCATCATGAGTGTATACGCCCCCTACTGCTGATTGGCTCACTCTCTCTCCTCCTACATCATGAGGGGACACGCCCCCTAATGCTGATTGGCTACAAGAGTGTTGTGGTGCTCGGACCGATTCACTTTCAACAGCGTTTCTCAGAAATCGCTTACTGTACCTTAAAAGTAATCTTGTGTATAAAGAGCTAAATAAATAAACATGAGTACTTAATTTCAGAGCTGCTGTAAACATATCCACATCGCGATGATCAGATGCTTTCTTAACCGCTGCTTTTTCACCGCTGTCATTTTTGTCGTGTGCTTATTTTGTTTGCGAGAGCAAAGCACGAAGCACATATCTGCATATTCAGTAGCGTGTGTGATGTTGGGATGTTCGCTAACAGCAAACTGTTGCATAGGTAAGCAATTTCATACATTTTTTCATCACAAGATAAGAACAAAAAAGAACTTAATCAGCATATTAGGGTCTTTACTTAGGCTCTGTTCCATAAAACCAATGGATAAATCCCAATGCTCAGTATGGCAGATGGACCAACCTGAACATAGTGTATTTTAACCCGATTTGACCTAAAGACTTTGCCATCTTTGTTGAATTATACACCATTGTGGAGATTGTTTTGTTTAATCTATTCTGCTGTGCTTATAGTGTGAAAGCCTCCTAAGGCAGCATCATTTTGCTGACTAATGTTTGGAACAGCCTTCACATCGACAGCACCTTTGATGCCTAAAAACACTGTTAGGTAGGAAGCTCAACAGGTTTGGGCAATAGAGATGTAAATTAGACTGAAAATTGCATCCTTTTTTTAGCAAACCAAAATAATAACTCAACCTATAGAAATCATAAAATAAGTGACTCACCTGTTGAACGTATCCAGGAGGCACATAGATTTGAGGCACTGAACCGTTTGGGGACATCATGGGAACCTGAGCAGGACCTGTGGAGTAAACATTATGAGCAATAAATACATTAAGTCAGTGGTTCAAGCAATTCAGCTTTGCCATCCCAGAAATAAATCACATTTTAAAATATATTCAAATGGAAAACGTTTATTTTAAATTGTAATATTTCACAACATTATTGTTTTTATTGATGTCTGACCAAATAAGCGCAGCCACGGTGATTATAAGAGACTACTTTCAAAAACATTTTGTGACCAAATCATTCAGACATTATTATTGTTGCTGTTAATCGTATAATTTTTACTATTATTATTCTTACTACTACTAGAGCTGCACGATTCTGAATAAATTGAGAATCACATTTTATTTTTTTAATGGACATGACGATTCTCCCACGATTCTGAACAGAAAACTAATCAAAATAACATGTAATTTACTAGAGGTTCTGAGAAAATGTTAATTTCTGCAGTCTAATTTTTTTTTTTAATTTTATTTAAAATAATTAGTAAAAAAAAATGTGAATGAATGATTCATTGACTTACTCATAAAGACTTAATTTGCATCTCTACTGATTGAATCAGCGTTTTTAAACAAATCACTGATTCAATGACAAATACATTTATTAAGTCACTTGTCGCCACCTACTGGTGTAAAGATGTAACAGAACCAATCTTTATCTGAGCATCAAGTTACTTTATTTTGATCGCTACCATAGACATCAGTGTTCATATCCGAAATATAAACGTTTATCCCAGTACTTCTGTGATCATTTGAATTATTGTACGACAGAAAATAATAATACTGTGTGGTTTGTGAAGCTGTTTCATACTATACATGGCAACTGCTCTCTTAAGATTTGTACACTCGTATTCAAGGTATAAGGAAAATGTTACCAGTTTTTACATGGGAAAAAAAAATCGTGGTGTAACCTACATTAAAATGTCATGTGGTGTGACACTAATTTGTCATTGGGTGAGTAAATGACAGAATATACATTTTTAAGTGAACTTCAAACACAAAGTAGGTCGGAAAATCTGTCATATTTACAGCTGTGTGCAGTTCACTTTCACATCAAAAGAGTTCAGTTTTTGGCCAAACATTGATAAGCATATTTACTACGTCAATGCAAATAAGTCCTGAAATTTACTCAGCTGGGTAAAGAAACACACTGATAAACGCCGGAGTCCGTGGAAGTTTTAGCACTGGGGTGTTTGTTTCAGGAAAAACTGTGACTCAGCAAAGCCTGTTACAGATCAGCTCTTTCATGCCTTCCTTTGCAATCTGACACTTTCACTTTCAGAAAAGACTTGGAGAGCTTGTTAGAGCGGGATGATGCAAAGGACAGCGCAAACACACACAAACGCAAAACGACAAGCAAACACAGACCTCTGTCCTGCTGTGCAGGTGTAGTTCCTTCACTCATGGTAAAAGGGCAAAGAAACAAGAGAAAATAACAGTCCTCCACGAAGAACCGGAAAGTGCGTGTGGGCTTGTATTTGCTTTTCGTCCTCTTCCCTCTCTTTAGTGCAAAGGTTTCTAGCTCCACCTCTCTAGGCTGGAGTCACCAGTCACAGGTAAAAGGTAAAAGTCCTCGGCACTACAACTACAGACTAAGGGGTCAATGTTTTGGCTGGCATGGTCAAGTTAACTCCTGCTAGTAGACACCCTAACTACACCATTCTGTGGGCAAAAACTAATTTATTAACAAAATATAAACTAAACAAAACTAATTCAATTAAAAAAATATATATTTTTAATTTATGGAAAAAATAAAACAAAAAAATATTTTTCATATATATGAATATAATATTTAGGAATAAAAGTCCTACATAGCACGCAGCAACTGACTTCAACATTCAAGAAAAAGTGCTTTTAAAGGGCTTAAATCTTTGCCATAATTTATCTGATCTAAATATTAAAACAACAATCAAAACCATGAAATATAACAGTTCGACAGCACAAGTGTGTAAATAAATAAGAAACATCAACAGTGTGTCTTTAAAAACCCTCTTTTGTGCAGAACTATTTCCTTCCGCCACAGATTCAAATCTCAAGGTGACAGTTTAACAGATCAGCCCAAGCCTCTTTACTAGTTCCAAAACGTCACTTTAGAGCTAGTAACGAAGAAACACTGAGTCGCTTCATTGAAGCTTATTGTATTATGTAGAGTAGAGTATAATGGTATTATGAGAGAGAGAGAGAAAGAGATCAACTAAACGAGTGTATTACCTGTATCTGATATAGCATTCATTCTTCAGGTCGATGTCCATAATATTACATCCATTTAAAAAAAAATCAGTTTGAATGTCCGCTAAGAACATGATATCTTTGACAGAGCTAAAACAACTTCCTTGTTCTGACTTATGGTCATGTTCTGCCCTTCGGAGTGAGTAGGGCATAGGGATGCTCACTTCCGACTGGAATTTGCCACAGATCACGATCACAAACGGACCCTCTAAATACAGCATTTTATTTTTATAAAATAATATTTATTGAACAACAATATTTAAATGAACAACAATGCCTTTATAAAAGACATTAGGAAATAAACACCAGCAAACGTACAAAAACAGCACTTTAGTATAGGATTTAAGTTAGATATATAAGTTATGAAACTTAATTTTCCCCTTAACCCAAAGATTTCCTGTTCGATATACCCCAAATGAATTATATCTAATGTTTAACCACTATCTATACAGTAAGAGTCAGCGGCAAATTCCTGGCCGAGATTAAGCTGTTCTCGGCGGGTACAAGAGCGACGAATGGCCGCTGACGACCTGGAGCTCACAGCTCCGAGAACGTCTAAACAAATTGTAAAATAGGCGCGGTTTATTTATGAGTGACATAATAACAGTAGTATTTGTAAAAAAAATATGGTGGATTTGCTCGACCGTCATGACAGTTGCCGCAAGCTGAGTGATACAAGCGGTGAAACGGTTCCAGTGCTGATATGAAGGAATATCACACAGCTGGAAAAGGCTCTCAGCCAATCAGATTCGAGAACCATACTGTTGAATATTTATGCATTTAGCAGATGCTTTTATCCTAAAAGACTTGCATTCACATTGCATTCAAGGTACACATATACATTTTATCAGCTCTTGCTTTTGCTGGCAATCGAACCCATGACCATGCTGTGCTATTTGAGCTATAGGAAAGGAAATATCTAATGAATAATCTAATCTTGGCAATTGAAGAATACAGTTCTGTTAACTTTATAACACAGTATTTTCTCCTCTGTGTTTTTAAGTAGTCCAACAGCAGCAGAGCTACAAATGGCCATTCAGTTTAAACATTTAGATCACTATTCAAGTCACACATTTTCCACAAATTTCTCTGATGTTGTCTTTCATGGAAACAGCAGCACTATTATTTGTACAAGCCACACCAGAGAAACACAATGAATAGATAAAATGATGTAGCGTAATGGAGGAACACGCTGACCTGCTCTGCTCAACCTGACCAAAAACAGGCCTTATTAATCTAGCCAGATCCAGGAGTGGCCCATCCTAACATTTCCAATAGCCGAGGACCCTCGCGTTCCACCTGAGCATCAGAAAACTGATCTACCAAACATTGGATTACAGTCAAACGGTTTAAAAAAAAAAAAAATTAAAAAAAATAAAAAAATCTCCGACTTAACGCAAGGATATCAGACGCAGAAACACACAAACATGGGGCGGTTTAATGGTTCTTGTTTCTACATCATGTGTCACTCTTGTATTAGCTCGCAGCTCACATCCTCCCCTCGCCCAGATCGCAGCTGTTTTCACTCCATGAACAGACTAACTCACATCAGTGAGTGCTTGCTGGAAGTAATTACGGCACGCGTAAGCCGTCGCTGCTCTATAATCAGCGTCAAAGTGGGTCCCCGTGTATAAACGAGTGTGTATGTGGTTGGTGACGTTAAAAAGAGAAATGTCTGATCTTTCGACCGGAATAACTCTTGCATTTTATATTTGACATTAACTGTGTTCTGAGAGTTATGGAAAACAGGAATTTACTTGGATTTTTGAAATAAAAGAGTTCAATGCTATGTAGACATGCGCTAATGTTCGCTTAATGTGGTAACATTTCATGACAAATTAACATATTTAAAGACACCCTGTGGTGAAAATCAAGTTTTAAGTGTTGTTTATATGTCTGTGGTGTTTTTAATATGCTTTAAGACAAACCATGTGCAAATTCATAAGTCAACACCATTGCTGAGTATTTTCTCTTTAAAACTGCATTGAAAAAAAGACTGGTGTTGCTGGTGTTTCTGACATCACAAACTACCTTGTAATCAATCCCGTCAACGTGTGGGCGGGCTTTAGCATATCATCATTATTAGGCCTACTATGCTGCGAAGCTGGGGAGTCTCAAGAAAAGCCAGGTTATCCCGGTATATTTTTCTGTTCATATAAAAGATCGGGTACTTTTAGCAACATAGCAGGTGAATTATGTTAATGATGTACATTATGATGCACTATATGTCTTTCTCCACTGACGTTCTGTGTTGTTCAAAGCATTTCTAAGGATTCAGATTTTTAGAAGGCAACTGTCTGACTCTTAGATGGCAAAAGGGAACATAGTTTGTGTAACATTAGCAACACATAATTCGCTGTTTGATAACGTATTCAAGCAAAAGGCTAATCGTATTAATTACCGTTATGTGTCCGACGTTGAAGAGAGTAAAGTTGACTGAGTGGGTCTCTGAGCTGGTGCAAGTGAGTGGAGACGGGGCTCATTTGCATATTCATGGCTCCGCATATACTAAATGAAGCAAGGTTGTACAGTTACATTCAAGCTATTTTAAGGCATGAAGAAATTTTTTCACAGGAAAAAAACGCTTATGTCATTTTGGTGATCAAAGATGTGTTTTAACTTATATAAGACTTTATATATAGGAAGATTACTTATGAATGGGAGAAAGTGCAACGCCCAATATGGCGAATAAGCACCGCCTTCTAAATGAAAGAGCCAATCGCCGATTGGTAAAGTAATTGCATCACTGCAGCTGCCATCAGAAGCTCCGGTTGCTATAGAAACAGGCAGTTTTCTGTGACAAACGCTTAGGACTGCGCATGTGCATTAGCTTTGTCCAGGCTGAAAAATGCTGTTTTTTGTCAAGATTCAAGCGTTTAGAAACAAAATTTATGAGACAGTTGTTATCAGATTTCATTGGTGATTTCAAATATGAAATTTAATCGTAAGCTTGGCGAACAGTTTTGGAGAATTTGAAGTTTCCCCATTCAAAGAGATGCACTTGCATGCCCGAGATGCGTTTCAAAGATGGCCGCCGAGTGAAATGACTTGTCTTATATGGACTTTGGTTTTAAGGGATAAAAAATTATTGACTACACGGACTTTAAGCTATGCATTTAAATTAGTTGGTCTACACTGGTCATGCTGTATGTGCTATAAGAATAAGGTAATTTATTCAGGAATCATCTAGACAACACTGGTTGTGCTGTACGGTTCACTTAACACTTTCCCCGCCAGCGTTTTAAAAAAAAAAAAGTTGCCAGCCACCGCCAGGGTTTTTGAGCATTTTCACAAAAATGTAATGTCCCATAGAATATTTTGTTGTATGAATATCTGAGCATGCCATATAATCAAAAGAAAGAGCAGACCCTCTGCTTTTAAACAAAAGAAAAAAAAACGTTTTATTCTACCTTCATGCATTCCTTTTTTATCAACACTTAAATATGGGTAAGTTTCATAAAAAAAGCAACATTTTGAACAAAAAGCTGAGAAAAATCACGTTTTTGTCAAAGACTACATCCAAATCAGATTCAGAGTGATGATCAAACACAGATGGAGTAGATTGAGTCCATCAACACCCCTAATGCTTGCACAGTCCTATAGCTCGTCCTGGGTTGACATTTCATTCAGTAACAGTTTTGATTTATATGATGTTTAATGTTGATGATCACGTTATTTTACACATGCATCTGATTACATACAATCGCTCGTTTTTTGCGTCTTCTTCGCCTGTGTTTTGATCAGGAGATTCTGTACTCATTCAGAAGGTGCGTAATAGCGCCCCTAGCGTATAACAGTGAAAACCCAGAAAATTCCGTGTTTGGCAGGGAAGCGTTCTCTCACAAATAACGGAAAATTCCGTGTTTGGCGGGGAAAGAGTTAAGAGTCATTCATTCGTCAGAGTAATGAAGCACAGTGTTCTGTTCGCATCGGCATAAGACTGAACCTGCAGCTAATGGAACAAAAAAAAAAAAACAGTGGCCAAAAATGAAATTGCAAAAATAATCTAATTCTTTCAGATGGGCTTCCTAAACTTGCACCCTGTTTCCCATAGGTTGGTCAGACAAATAGCCCCACCTCAAACTCGCGTCTCTGGCTAAGCCAATGCCGCTGCATTGGGCTGGTTCGGCTACTCTCTAGATAAGGCATTAGCTATTAAAACAACATTTTGGTCAACCACTAATGCTAATATTTAAAAAAAACAACAACACTAATCATACATAATATTACTCAATGCATCCTATTAAAATCATTATCCTGTCTTATAAAAAGCCTTGTAGTACTACAAAGAGCATAGAGGACTATCAGCTCTTCACTTTGATGTGGAGGGCTGTGCTGGCTTTGAAGCTTGTTTTAGGAGAGACTCAAGCAGACTAATTGATGACTAATGACTCAGACTAACGGCCCTGCATCAGGTCAACTCAGATGCAAAATACCCTGAGCGTGGGAGGAACCTGATCCAATTCTACATCAGAGACCCCCCTGAGTAAATGATCGATTTCGGATTTACGATATGGTTTGGCGGGGGCGTGGAAAGATACTAATGTCGTATCCGTCTGCGGCAACTGAAGACAACAAGAATGAATGAATTAAGAACAAAAAAAAAAAAAGGGGGATGGCTAGGAAGGTAAGAGGATGAATGGGCTGTAACGGCAAAAGAAGGACGGGCTGGGTGTTGAAAAAAGGGGGATGGGCTAGAAAAGACACCCACACTTTTACATCAGACTGACGCACAAGCACAGACAGAGATCAGACACAAAAGGCCACATCCCCCTCCCTCTTTCTATTTCTTTCCCTCTCATTTCAGATCCTGAAGAGCATGGGCGGTCTGCTGTTCTGCTGACGTGGACCCCCAGTGCCAGCCTTCCAGAGGAAACATCAACAAACACGTAGAGGACGAGAAAAACACACACGCACCGAGCCAAGAATAACTCCAAACAGGCAGTTCTGTTCTGAGAATAACCAGCCGTTAAATCTTTTCTCTCTCAGACACAAACACAACCAGAACCGACAAGTTTAAACAGAAACTATCATGCTGAAACACACATTTTGTGGACTGGCAACGAAAGCCAACAACATCGAGATCTGCTCACTAGGTCTGACGGCAAACACAAACCTTTTGCGGCTCTCTCTGGATGTTCAGTAAATGCTCTACTGAAATCCAATAAGATGAATAGGAACACTAGGCTACAACCTGACAGACGTGTCAGTTGAGATGTTCTTGATAATCTCATCCTCAGTTGATATCCTGACAGACAGTCCCAATGCAGCGCTCCATTTCTTAGTTCTAGTTTCTGAACTTGAGAGATACATCTCCAACAGGTAGTCGGCCCTTCAAGACAATAGCCGCGTTTCCACTGTCAGGCCAAAAGTGGGCATGCTAGTGCGTGCCAGGGCCAGTCGCGTTTCCACTGTCACTTCCGGTGCTTGATCGGGCCTCGTCGGGGCTTCCTCAGGGCCAACGACCAGGGTTTTTTGGCCCGCCAAATACCTTGGTCCAAAGTGGGCCAGCTCGAGCTTGAGGAGTGGTTACGAACAAAGGCAGAGTTTATCTAGTCTGGAGACGGCAGCTCCGCGGATGATTTCATATACCAGCTAACATCAGCATTAAAGACTTTAAAATCATTTTAGCTCAAAACTCACTTTCAGACAGCAGCGAGTGTTTGAAATAACTTATACGGTGATCAGAATCCACATCGGATCACAAACAGAAGGCAGAAATATTTATATGCGATGCAAAAGACTATGCGTGCTAACCATTACCATAGTAAACATGGTACGCTTGAAGAAACCAGACAAATCATATAGGCTATCACAATCGTGTATTTATTTTATCTGTCAGTATGTCTCGTCTCTTTATACCGGACTGTCTGATATCCATATTTAGCTCTGTTTCTCTGACTGAAAATATAGCTGTATTGGGACAGTCACTGGAGAGAGTGCTAAAGCTCCTCAGGTCGTATTTTTGGTGGAAATTTTGTAGAAATGATCATTCTTTCTAAATGTGATGTAAACATACTGTCCTGTGACTACAAATAAAAGGAAACAATGCGAATGAATAAGTATGTGTCCCCTTTATTTTGAGAAATAACGGTAAATACCACTTTATTTCTGTGGGACTAATGTGCAATCTTGACACAAATTAATTCATTATGATCAATGTATCACTTGTTGTTACTGTGGTAAAACATTGATGCTTGGGTGTTAAATCTTAAAGTAAACGACAAAAATGCCAACAAACAGCCGTTTTTATCATGTTCGTTTTGCAATCTTGCTAGTTTCTGATTTGTTTTCTGATAAAACTTGCATTTGTTGGTGAAATGATGGGTTTGTGTGACGTTGTTCCAGAGAGGCGTGTTACAGGTGGGTTTTAGTGAAGCGACGGTGGAAACGCAGCATGGTTTTGGGCTGGGCGCTACAGGTCCGAGGCTATTAGCCCAGCCCGGCACGTTGAAAGCCCTGGCTCTCACTGACCCGACAGTGGAAAAGCGGCTAATGCAGTGGTCTTCATTTTGTCATGGTAATAAAAGAAGAGCACATGCAAACAAAGTCAAACCTACATAAAGCCTATTGATAATAGAAGCTTGAGGAACATGTCTAATCTCTACTGGGGGGGGGGGGGGGGGTGGGGGGGTCACCCAGTAGCTGTACTGTTCGTTACAAGTAAGTGTACCTTCTCTAACCATATCAAGAAGCGGAACACATGAGCTTCATGGTCATTGTTTCATAAAGTTCTACACAAAACTCAACATTATAAACGCACCCTCACATCACCTCTAGTTAGAAAATTAATGACTTCCAGTCGCTTTGTCAGTGCAAATGGATATTTAACTCTGTGCTCCTGGATCCAGGAATGACTTTGCTCTTAGTTGCAGCTAATCCAGCCTAAAACACTGGGAACGTGTCACACTCTCTTGGTTTAATTACACTGGCCCCGGAAATAATCAAAATCAAACACAGTTCCACCAACCCCTCATCTAGGCTAATTGCTAATTAAAAAAAAAAAAAAAAAAAAAAACTTTAACCCAGCTCTAAACTGGCATTGCTGATTATCTGTTGTCTGATTAGTTTTAAGTAATTTTCTTTCTTTCTTTAGGTGTAATGGAGGCTCTATCCTCTTAACACTTTGTCACCCTTTGAGAGGGTCCTACACCGTTCCATTAGGTGGATTAGAGACTCACTAGTGTTGGCCGACAGCATTCAGGGAAGGTGACATGCAGGTCGAGTAAACAGATAGAAGGAATACCAAAGTACAGGTTATGCTTAGACAGTAATAATTTAATAACCATCCGCCTCCTGTGCAGTATGGAGAAATTTAGCAAGGAGTCTTTTTTTGAATGCTAAATATTTTATTTGCATCCTTCACAGCTGTGTAACAAGCACCCCGTCACACCCCGACGGACTGACTGACGTCTGTCTACATGCACAGAGGGAGGAAAAGACACAGTGATGTTTACAGAACAGAAGAAACTTGATTTGGCGAACATCCCACTGCCTCCTCTCCTGATGCTTCAAAGAATAACGCAATAGAGAAAGAAAGGTTGGGGGAAGTCAAGCTCACTGGGATAATATGCTTTCGTCCTCATTCCTTGGAGTATGATAAATCCCTTGTCTAAATTGGAAACCCCACACAGATTTATCCGTGCATGGAATCTGTGTTTACCGCCCCAAGAGTTATGCAAAGACAACATGGCATCCAGAGGTGTACATGCGTGTGGGATATAAAATAGGCGTATTGATTAAGCTTGTTGAACCCTGCACCCAGATAATTGTTGAAGGATTATCCATCAAATAAACCAAAAAGCACTTGGATCTTTCTCCAAACCATCTCTCATCCTCTCTGTCTCTCTCTCTCTCTCTCTCTCTCTCTCCATCCCTAAAGGCTTCAGCAAAGTGGGATGAGTCATCGACTCGTTCATTTCAAAACCTATAGACTGCAGATGCAGTGAATGAAGCGTGTGCGGGAGAAACTGAAAGAGAGCGAATCCATAAATTAATATATATTGCGACATATCTTTCTGTAGAGGCCCCACATATACAAATGCATCAGGTTCATTCATAAATCCCGAGCAGAATATAAAAGCATTCATATAAAAGCATTGTTACATAAATTGTCTAATTCAATCTACTGCATGAATGATTTAAAAGCAATTTAAACAGGAATTTGTTCTTGTGTTTCATGAATGAGGCCCACTGAACACATCATATATTGATATTGACCAATAATCGTTTAAATTTAAAGTAGTGGATGATATTTTCTTCTGTATTGTGACAAGGGATTGAAATTAACACCCGCCAAACCGCCAAATGCGGGTAAAAATCAACTGTGGCGGGTAACACTGTCAAATCACTAGCCAATTCGGCTACTTATTATGTTTACTCACTTTGCTGGGGAAGTTCGTGTAAGCCAAATCTGTGCATATTTAGTGCAAAAACTCAACTCGTGAGTTATCATGATATATTAAATACAGCATATTGCACAGAATCTGCGCATATCTGGCTTACTTGAACATACACAACACTACGCAAAAAATAATGGCGTGCTTGTTTATTTGCATTGAAGCAATAGCGAAGATTAAAAAGCATTTGGTTAACAGTAAAGACATTGTTATTTTTTTCCAACATACTACAACTTTAGCAGACCCTGGCTTATCCTGAGACCACAGGTTTGTTTTGTTCCACGTGGTGTTTGATGTTCTTTGTACTGTATTGATCTGTCCACCTAAAATAGAATTTTGGTGAAAAGGATGAAAAAGAAAAAGGAGGAGATGGCTGGATGACAGGATTTTGTTTGAATAAGAAATTAAATATCCAAATTGTATAATATATAAGCTGTGACGTAGTTGTTTTGTTTTTGTGGCTAGTAGAAGTTCTGAATGGCCAGTGACTTAATTTAGTAGCCAAATTGGCTGTTGAGTGAAAAAAAGTTTCAAACCCTGATTGTGACATAAATCTGAGTGAAACAGATTATTGAAAAAAGAAAGAAAGCAGGCTGGGACTTAGTTCTATCCATCGTTTGTTGATGGGATTTTGAGAAAAATATATGTGAGCTTACAGTCGATTGTGGAGGGGAGGGGTTTAAGCCAAATTTAAAGCATGACATGCAATGAAAACTGATCTCATCTATTTTCTAAATGCATGTTATAGGGATTGAACGACTTCAGATTTTTAAAAAGTCGACATTTATGTGATTAAAGTTGAGTCAACGTCAACTAGTTGCTGATGACATCATTAAATGAACAAATAAGCCTGAACCTTGAGCTGAGACCTCATGCACAGCTGGCATATATGACACAGCGCTGCTCACAAGCTATTCTAAGCTATTTTATTGATAAATCACAGAACAGTGTTCAATACATTTCTGCGCCACTGAATGTTTCTATGCGCGCGTGATCTGTGCGTGATCTTCGAGCTACTGTATGTGTGTGCGTTACAATGCAGCAGTGCATTAGTTTAGAACGGCGATTAACTTGCGTGTATAATAGACTGTTTAAAACATGCATTCTCCTGGTCAATTTTGAGCTTCCAGATAGTATAATCAAACATATCTTGTGGAGCGCTCTCAGAGTATGCATTTATTTGTCATTTTAACTGTTTGGAAACAGAGTGTAAATGTGGACTTTAAAGATTTCTTATCCTGTTGTGCCCTCTATAGGCCATGATCAACGACTAGTCGACGTCAAGCTAATAGGATTGGTTCACTTTAAAATGAAAATTACCCCATGATTTACTCACCCTCAAGCCATCCTAGGTGTAATGACTTTCTTCTTTCTAATGAACACAATCAGTTATATTGATAAATATCCTGACGCTTCCAAGCTTTATAAATGGCAGTGAACGGGGCTCATAAGCTCAAAAAAGTGCATCCATCCCTCATAAACGTACTCCACACACGGCTCCGGGGGGTTAATAAAGGCCCTCTGAAGCAAATCGATGGGTTTTTGTAAGAAAAATATCCATATTTAACACATTAGAAAATAAAATATCTAGCTTCCGCCAGAACGCCTTCCGTATTCAACTTACGAAGAAAGCGTAACTGACGCGACGTATGATGTTGGACGTAGTGTAAGCGATTTGAACTGCGAGAGGTATTACACTTTCCGCGCAAGTTGAAGGAAGGCGGTCTGGCGGAAGCTAGATATTTTTTAAATATGGATATTTTTCTTACAAAAACCGATCGATTTGCTTCAGAAGGCCTTTATTAACCCCCCGGAGCCGTGTGGAGTACTTTTATAATGGATGGATGCACTTTTCTGAGCTTCAAACTCGTGGCCCCTGTTCACTGCCATTATAAAGCTTGGAAGCGTCAGGAAGAAGAATGTGAAAGAACACCTAGGATGGCTTGAGGGCGAGTAAACCATGGTGTAATTTTCATTTTAAAGTGAACTAATCCTTTAAAGTGTCATGGCAGAGCATTAAAATCGACTAGCCTGTGCAACTATAATTGGCCACTGTTCCAGCCTACTAATTTTCTACTGTGATAGATTCAGGTGTGGTATCGCTGTGTGACCCCTTGAACGTCAAATAATGAAAAAATTTAAACTCAAATCAATTTAAATTCAGGTATTTTATATATGAATGCATCCCTAATGATTCACCTTCTCTGTGTGAAAAGCAGGTTCAGACCAACATGTTCTTTGATGTCGACCTGAAGGTAAACTATAATTGTTTAGTCTCAAGTAAGGGTGAAACAAAGATTAACATGTTCTTTGATGTTAACCTATAGTCAAACAATCGTTCTGTTTAGTCTCAAATTTTGCCTTTTTATGTATCGTGGGAGAGAGAAGAGCTCTACACACAGTTCAGCGCTGATGAAATAAAGCTGCACTTTGCATCTAAACATGGTGACATTACTAAGGGCTTCTCTGGATGGGTGAATGGATCGGGTCACAGTACTGAGAGCTCACTGCTGGCTTCAGTCGCAATCAGAGTTGCTTCGGTGAGTAACTCCTTATAAATACACCCACAGAAAATGTCCACTTGCAGGAAATGTTCCCACCCACACACGCATAAATGCACTATAATGCCTCCCAAAAAACATAACCCAGTGGATGTCTGTGCCAGTGCACACATCAGACAGCAGACACAACCATAAACACGACTGCTCTACCACACAGTCTGTTTAAATGTTCAGTATAAGTGTAGTCATTTTAGCTGTTAAAAATTATAGGGCCGGTTTCACAGACAGGGCTTAGATTTAGCCAGGATTAGGCCTTCAATTAAGACATTTAAGTAGCTTTTATAAACATGCCTTAGAGAAAAAAACATTACTGATGTGCATATTGAGACAAAACAATATTTAAGATATGTTATTGCATGTTGTTTTCAGTTAAAACAGTTCAAATATGCATTTTAGACTGGGACTAGCTTGTCTGTGAAACAGCATAGTCTTATTGGCATTTACCAAAATACTGAGACTGTACCATGGTACACAACGCAAGCCTATTTCTGCTACATAAGAAAAAAAATCATGCTTTGGTAAATCATAAAGTTGAAAAAGTTTATTACAGTATGAGATACTAAGTTATAATGACATTAAATAATTATGAAATAAAAAGTCACGACTGGAGTCTAAATTGACAAAAGTTGATTATGGCATAACAAATGATGAGATACTAAGTCACAATTATGAAATAAAGAGCCATGACTTAAGTAGAAATTGACAAAAGTTGGTTATGGCATAATTGAAATGATGAGACACCAAGTAACAATTATGAAATAAAATTGTTACGGCAATTCGAAATTGACAAAAATGTAAGTTAAATTATGAGATAAAAAGCCACAATTATGAAAATTCTGTCAATTTAATCTTTTATTTCATAATATGATTTAGTATGTCAATTTCGACTTCTCATAATTATGACAAGTCATAATTATAAGATAAAAAGTTGAAAAGATCACATTTGGATATACTGTGTAAAAAGTCACCATGCTTACAGTGTCAAAACTTTGTCGTAATTATGAACTTTCTATCTATAAATATGACTGTGTATGTCAAAAGTATGACCTTTTGTTATGATGATTTACCAAAGCATGATTGGGCTGACTGGACTGATAATATCTGTGATATCATTGTATTCTGTGGTGTTTGATAAGACAATTAATCATTGCTATTACTAATGCTCATATTTAAGTATTAAACTTGTTTGTGTAATTAGTTTATCCTACAGCTAAGAATAATAATAAAAAAAAAAGACATGTTACCATCGCAAAACACATGGTATTAAAGTCATAAAAAGGTAGTTCTATAGTTGTTTAGATAGTTTGGAAAGCAAATGTTTATAAAAAAAACCAAAAAAAAACTGCTGATTGATAAGAGAAGTGTCAACATAGACATTAGTTATTTGCACCTTGCGTTTTATACAAACCAAAATCTGAGCTGCTTTGTCCTGTATCTGACATCAATCCAGCAGGTTTGTACGATGGCTACTCTGATCAGCCAAAACATCACGAGTGCAAAAAAAAAAAAAAAAAAAACCATACTAAAAGGCAAACAAGTATACAGTGAGTCAACAGCAAAGTGTGTGATGTCACCTGGAGTATGCGATCAGGCCGTGACTGTCTGCACTTAGACGTCTGAATGTCAGAGTGGAAATAAACCAAGTGCCAGATGTGGCCCACTGCAAACAATATCAATGCAAGAGCAAGTACTCATGACGAGCTAAAGAGGATGAAGGAACATTGAAGTTGTCGAGGGAACAAAGCCAACTCACCCCTACAATGTTGTCTGAGTGGTGTTGGAGGGTCTTGCTCTGTGGTTACTAAGGTGTTCCAAGGAGCTCGCTAGACAATTGCTTACTGGCAAAAGCCAAAAGAGTTCAACCCGACATCTCTATGATATTCTGCAGCCATTTGCAAATACCTCTTAAGTTAAGAAAACCCTTAGTGATAATTTGTTCTCATTTCTGAATTATGAACAGAGTAGAAAAGAACCCAGTTATTTTCATTCATCGTGTTCGTGACCATCCCAATCGCTTTTGTGACCCGTGCTGGCAAAAAGAGTTGCAAATAAGCACATTTTCAAAAATTAGTTATTGTTATTTTGATATTCTCTATTAAAAAAACCTTCAAATTATGTATGATTTGTTTGAATCGGAGTCAAGTTTGAGAAAAATCGAGTTAAAGTTTTCTGAAGGTTCCAAAACAAAATCACCTAGCAACCATACCTTCAAATCCCTGGTAATAACACCAAATTTGACACACACCAAGTCAACACCAAATATCTATAGGAAAAATATATATATTCAACTTTTTTTTCCATGATACCACAATTGTTTGATTAACATTAATGAAACACACAGCCTATATATTAAGACATACCACACCGCATGGATCTAATATAATGATACACATCAGATGTTTTTCCCCAGCGGTTAACCAAACGTTCACCTAAGACATAACAGGTAATGTTTGCGTGAATACTCGCCAAGACAGATATTTTGAAATACTATAATTCTGTGTATGTGTGTATATCGGGATCGCACGCTGTCTGAGGCATCTTTGTGCGTGCGCTTCGGATCTGTCTGTCAGTGAGATCGTTTTCATGGACAAATGAAAGGTCTCCTCTCCAAAAACTTACAAATAAAGATGATAGAAACTAATATACTAAAGATACTACTAGATACTAAAAGATACTTTTAGATGTTTAATTGCTATTTGGAGCATTGGGGTCGCTAGGCGAGGGCTGAATGAACTCATTTTTGTGAAAACCTCAAATTCGACATTTTTCACTTGTTTTGATCCCATGCGCATTCCGACTCCTTTTGCCAGCACGGGTCACATATAAAAGAGGAAAGACGTTTCGCACAATATTTGTGGTTGCAATGCATGAAAATGGCTACACATCATAATGTCAAATTAAAGGTAACCGGGAGCGATTTGCATTTTTTAATGCACAATATAAGGAAGCCACACTCAGAATGACCTCCTGAGTTAATTTTGAAGATTTATCAATTTATCAAGGCAAACCACTGAGTTCCCTGAAAGAGTGGAACTCAGTTTGAGAACGTACATGTGTGCTGATACACACTGAACAAACAGCCAAACAGATGCACATTTGTTCTTCAAGGCTCTGTTTACACCTGGTATTAAGATGCGTTTTGGTCGATCGAATCACAAATGGACGACACTAAATACAGGTGTAAACGGGGTCTAAAACGTTTTGAGCTTGTCCACTTTCGACCACTTCCAGAGGTAGTCGAAAATGCATTTGACCGGATTGCTTCCGTAGTGTAGACGCTCATGTGGTCGAATGCATTCTAACAGCCACAAAACACCGCCTACTCTCCACCTACTGATCTGATCGACCAAAACGCATCTTAATACCAGATGTAAACAGGGCCCAAGATACAATCAAACATTACTTCAACAAGCAAATTGTCAAAAGCAATCCGACATCCCACATTTGGCTGCTCAGAAAACGCCATTAAAAAGGAAAGAGGTGGTGAAGGAAACAACTATTACAAGACTGTTGTCTGTAATCCAGCTAGTCAGACAGCGGAGGAACGTCAGTAACGTGGAACTCCTGGCCAACATCCTACATGAGTAATCAAGACATGAAAACACAAACAAAAGTACGCAAATCAACGTGAGCGTATTTACAGGCTGATCGCCAATGAACACAAAGAAACGTTAACGCCAGGATGTTAAAAGGCCGTGTTATGTTTCCCCCTCTGATGTAATGCTCCTAAAACACATCCAACCCCCGGCAGTCTGGGATGCCTTAAATTAAGTTCTCTCTTCCCCTCACAAGGCTGCTTCTTCATATTAAACAGACAGTAATGAAGCTCCACAGTGTGCATATGGTATTCATGTACTTCCAGCTACTGAAAACACATGAATGAATTCAGAAATAGAACAAACGCCCATCTGTACCAAGAAGAAATCAGGAAGAGAGGGACAAACCAGTTCCCTCTGGTTTATCCTGCAGATTTTAGCATTACCTCCGGCTCGCTCTAAGGTGAGGGGTTAAAAACACACACACGCTCTTCCCTCAGCTCCCGCAATGGTGAGTCATCACTCCATTCACGTCACTGACAGACAACAGCTCCCAGTAACAGACCAGTGCAAAGCAGCCCGCTTGCCCTCACGCTACTCTTCCTCATCAACTTCTTTCTCTCAGAGAGAGGTGAAGCTCACATCTAAATTTAGCAACTCTTGCCCCCCTTTTTGAAAGAGAAGGGCTTCTTTGTCCCACAAAGACCTTGGCATGTGTCAACAGGAAGACTGTGTTGAGATGCACATTCAAAATGCCTAAATTACTGCTATGGCTTATCAGTAGATGTGTTTCCATTACCCTTCAAATTGCGCAAATTGAAATTGCGAATTGAAAATACGCCCAATGGAAACACGTCAATTTCAATTTCAGTTTTTACGATCGCATGAGGTGGTGTTTCAGACTATTCGAAAAAGGAATATTTCGCAAGACTGCGATGTAAACATTTACAGGTCACCTGGCGTACATAAAAGTCGATCATTCTTTAAAGATGGCGACGGTATGTTTGGACAGAAGATGAGACAAGAGTTCTTTATTAAACTCATAAGGGACAAAAGAATTACGGGAATACAGAATTCTAAACAACAAAGAAATGCCGCAATTTATCAAGACCTCGAAGCAGATATGAGGGAGAAACACCTCATACATGGCCGCTCCAAAGTATAAGGGGCTTTCCTTAACATTAATGCCTGGATAACATGCCTATGTCTCCTTCGATTAAAAATAATGGCTAGTGCAGTGGCTGCGATATACGTAAACCTACTAACATCCGTCGCCATGATTTGGACTTATTGTGAGGAAAAAATTTCTCATAGCATCGGTTAATGGAAAGGGCGTCATTTCGCAATAGTTTTTTTAATCGACATTTAGAATAATCGCAAACGTTTTGCGCAAATCTGTAATGGAAACCCCGGTTAGTGGCGCTTTGCTGCTTTCAAAAACCATGTTTAGTTCAATAAAAAGCAAAAAGACACTGTGCATTACAGTGATAACATTTAGTGACTGCTTCAGCGGATAACATAAGAAACTGTAGTATACTTTTCACACCTTTATGTGCACTTACAATTATTGGAAATAAGTTAAACCTCAAGCAATATTCAGAAAAAATGTCAGTCTTGTTTATGAAGCAGACCTGAGTGACATCTCAGTCCCAATTCACTGCTTGGAAAAGAGAGATGAGTACATTATTCAAAAATCTTTGTGTTCAACAAAGGAACAAGGAGGACATGTGGGGGAGCAAATGATGACTGAATTTTCATTTATGTGAACTATCCTTGTAAAGTTACCATGAAAAGAAAACTTGCTTACTTGCAAATGCATGTTATAGCGCAATGAGAATGATTTTTCCATGTATACGTTTCTTTCTTCTTTTGACCTCGTAATGTTTTATCAAAATGTCATAATGACACTATCATTCGGAGAGAAATATCGTCTCTTTGGTGGCATATGCCGGATTTCTCCGATCATTTAGTCAGTTTAAACACCGGCCCTCCAAAATCGACTGCAAGCTCACAACTTCCACATCTCAAACACCAAACAACAACCGTTTGATAGAACCAAGAACCAATATGGAAATAAAGTCCAATATCGAATGAAAGACTTCAAACAGATGTAGCTCAGTAATTTTTTGTCCAATTCAAACAAATCCTACATCATTTGAAGGTTTTTTTAATAGAGAATATCAAAATAACAAAATAACTCATTTTTTAAAATGTGCTCATTTGCAACTTTGCCAGCACGGGTCACATGTATATATACATATACATATACATATACATATATACATATACATATATACATATACAGTGGGGAGAACAAGTATTTGATACACTGCCGATTTCGCAGGTTTGCCCACTTACAAAGCATGTAGAGGTCTGTAATTTTTATCATAGGTACTCTTCAACTGTGAGTGACGGAATCTAAAACAAAAATCCAGAAAAAAACATTGTATGATTTTTAAGTAATTAATTTGCATTTTATTGCATGGCATAAGTATCTGATACATCAGAAAAGCAGAACTTAATATTTGGTACAGAAACCTTTGTTTGCAATTACAGAGATCATACGTTTCCTGTAGTTCTTGACCAGGTTTGCACACACTGCAGCAGGGATTTTGGCCCACTCCTCCATACAGACCTTCTCCAGATCCTTCAGGTTTCGGGGCTGTCGCTGGGCAATACAGACTTTCAGTTCCCTCCAAAGATTTTCTATTGGGTTCAGGTCTGGAGACTGGCTAGGCCACTCCAGGACCTTGAGATGCTTCTTACGGAGCCACTCCTTAGTTGCCCTGGCTGTGTGTTTCAGGTCGTTGTCATGCTGGAAGACCCAGCCACGACCCATCTTCAGTGCTCTTACTGAGGGAAGGAGGTTGTTGGCCAAGATCTCGCGATACATGGCCCTATCCATCCACCCCTCAGTACGGTGCAGTCGTCCTGTCCCCTTTGCAGAAAAGCATCCCTAAAGAATGATGTTTCCACCTCCATGCTTCACGGTTGGGATGGTGTTCTTGGGGTTGTACTCATCCTTCTTCCTCCAAACACGGCGAGTGGAGTTTAGACCAAAAAGCTCTATTTTTGTCTCATCAGACCACATGACCTTCTCCCATTCCTCCTCTTGATCATCCAGATGGTCATTGGCAAACTTCAGATGGGTCTGGACATGCGCTGGCTTGAGCAGGGGGACCTTGCATGAGCTGCAGGATTTTAATCCATGACGGCGTAGTGTGTTACTAATGGTTTTCTTTGAGACTGTGGTCCCAGCTCTCTTCAGGTCATTGACCAAGTCCTGCCGTGTAGTTCTGGGCTGATCCCTCACCTTCCTCATGATCATTGATGCCCCACGAGGTGAGATCTTGCATGGTGCCCCAGACCGAGGGAGATTGACCGTCATCTTGAACTTCTTCCATTTTCTAATAATTGCGCCAACAGTTGTTGCCTTCTCACCAAGCTGCTTGCCTATTGTCCTGTAGCCCATCCCAGCCTTGTGCAGGTCTACAATTTTATCCCTGATGTCCTTACACAGCTCTCTGGTCTTGGCCATTGTGGAGAGGTTGGAGTCTGTTTGATTGAGTGTGTGGACAGGTGTCTTTTATACAGGTAACGAGTTCAAACAGGTGCAGTTAATACAGGTAATGAGTGGAGAACAGGAGCGCTTCTTAAAGAAAAACGAACAGGTCTGTGAGAGCCGGAATTCTTACTGGTTGGTAGGTGATCAAATACTTATGTCATGCAATAAAATGCAAATTAATTATTTAAAAATCATACAATGTGATTTTCTGGATTTTTGTTTTAGATTCCGTCTCTTACAGTTGAAGTGTACCTATGATAAAAATTACAGACCTCTACATGCTTTGTAAGTAGGAAAACCTGCAAAATCGGCAGTGTATCAAATACTTGTTCTCCCCACTGTACATATACATATATATACATATATATATATATATATATAAAAAAGCGATTGGGATGGTCATGAACACTTTGAATGAAAATAACTGGGTTCTTTTCTACTCTGTTCTCATTTCGTCACAATAGTATAACATATAGTGGTGTGGCACTTCTGCTGTAATCTTCATATGGATTGGGTGATTACCTGTCTTTGTGCCATTTAGTGTTGCTTCTTGATAAGAGACAAGCTAACAAAGTGCTAGCCGTAGCTGTAAAAGAAAAAAAATAATGCCCTTAGGTTTTCAGAACAAATTGGTTACCACTTCCATTTGGGTTTTCAGTCAAACGCTAATGCCGGATGATAACATCAATCTCATTTCAATGCAGCTGACTGCTTCACAAGTTTAAATCCTTGCCAAGCTAATCAGGCAAGCTAGGGACGGAACAATCAGGCTTACCGCATACAATGAGCTGGATGCTATTGTTTTTCTAATCAATAGCTTCCCAAGGCACAGTAATCTTTCAATTACAGTCACACTCCACTTCTTCCTATTGCAGCAACTGCCAATCAGGGTGGTTAGCAGTTCGTAGCCTGTTCGCACCGTCCCACACAATGGCTGTAGACAAAAAGAGCTCTTCGCAAGCTGAGAGGGGGTGTAAGACATCTCATTGCAACCCTGCCGAGACCCACCAAGCACTAGCTGACTGTTGTGACTGAGCTTCCAACACATACGGCAATTAGACCCAACACTGGATGGCTCTCTGTGAATGAGGATGTGTTGGAGGGATGACTAGGAGTCATGATGCAGTCGTGTGGAAAGTGAGCTCAGTGGGGGGGGGATTCCACCATATTTGAGAAGAACAGACAGTATTTTAGCACCACATCCGAACCAGGAAGTTCTTTCTATGTTCTCACTTAAAGCAAAATGTTGAGATTTGACCGTGGCAAAGAGCTAACCAGCAAAAAAACTATTTATTTATTGCTGGATTTTTTTTTATATCACCGCAACAAAACCAAAAGAAATCAAAACATGTCAATGTGTGACGTTACTGACTGTTGCGACTAGTTACAATACTGCTTGATGCAAAGCTGCATAATTTGGAGAAAAAAAAAACCCATCTAATTGCAAAATTGTCTGATAAAAATTGCAATTGATCTGCGTTCCGCAATGGTCCTCGCACTGTCTGTGTGATGTAATTTTCGTAATCAGGAGGGTCTGCAGACGTCAGTGCACACTGTCCGCGTGCAGCACAACGTTTGTGTCCGTGCAGTGAGCGTACAACAGTGCATGTGCGAATGACTTGAGCGCTTGAAAACGAAGTCCACTAGATAGTGGGCACGTGTTTTTAAGAAGTGCACGTTTCCATGTCCTTTTCATGTTTTTCCCCCAAAAGCATTTGTTACCATATGCATATAATATTCCAAATTTACCAAGTTAACTTGCATACACTCTTAGGAAAAAAGGTACAAAAGCTGTCACTGGGGCGTTACCTTTTCAAAAGGTACACTTTATGTACCTTTAAAAGGTACCAATATGCACCCTTTAGGTACAAAAGTGTAGCTTTTGAAAAGGTACTGCCCCAATGACAGCTTTTGTACTTTTTGTATGAACTGGACGGACACTTAGGCTATATACGCATTTTATGACCCTGTCCGACACATTTGCACAGATCGGTTGCGTTATTATATTGGCTTCTCACAAACGACACACAGATGGGAATGTTGTTCTTTGTGTTGTTTACTGTAACGCTTTCTTATACACAGGTTGTGTTACCGCTGGCGCTCACTGCAAGACTACATTACCTATCAACCTACGGCAACTCAGGAGACAAGCTCAAAATACACTGCACGTTGGTGACCGTCAATGCGTTCAAAAATGGTATACTGTTATATAGTTTGAAAGTAATAGTTTTTGATTGTGAATACAAATTAAATTAATGATTTAAGCTATACTTTGTGTGCTTTAATAGACATTGTATTTATTAGATAGTTTTGATATTTCAAAACACTGTTAACCTCAAAGTCTTGAAACTTGACTTGGACCTCAAAGATTTGAGACTTGACTTGGACTTTTAGGGCTTTGTAAACATGTCTGCTTCTAGGTGCTTTGACACTCTAAATTGCTCTCAGGTCCTTAAATAGGGACCTAATAAAAAGTCTTTTTATAGGGGGATACCTGGTTTGACTCTACCGAGAAAATTCCAGTTGCATTCCATGTAAATCTAAACACTAGATTAAAAAGTTAAATTACAGCATAGTTTACACTTTAGAGGGGGCATTTGGGGACACTGAGGATTTGTGTGTTATTTATGACTGTTTAAAAAGAAAAAAATGGTACCCTCAATTATCTGGGAACAAGGAGACTCAAATCTTTCCAGTCAATTAGTTGAACTTACAGGTACTGAAATCAATTACGAGCTAAAGTCCCAGATTGGTAATTACAATAATCTGAATTTGTGAATTGGCAAAATGAAACGCCACCTCAGTTCATAGATTAATGTAATTATGGCTTAACATTCTGAGGTCGGCAAAGTCGCCGGCGACCTCACCTCGTTTTTTTTTCTTAGTGTAAAAGAGACTCAAAATACTCTGTCGATTTTGGTCATTCAGGCAAGTGTTACACATCATTATAATCTGTTGAGTTTCTACTTTTATTTGTGTATACTCACAATAAAAACAAAATGTTGTGCTTTTTGCAAAATAAAGAAAACAAACATGATGCGCGATCTGCAGCCTCTATCTCAATAAAGTCCAATCTGATCTTCTTCAGAAAATGAACTGTAACTTAGTGAATACTTGTCACACAAACATGAGACATATGTCTAAAGAAACGTTGAAATGGCAGGTTTTAGATCATGTAAATCAAATCGAAAACAAATATTCTCTGTTTATGTAATCTGTTTGAAAAGAGAGAGATGTCTGTCGTTTGCGAGTGTCTCATTATCTACTAATGCGGCCACGCCCACGGAGCGCGCTGAGTGCGTTTGTGCTGAATACAGTGTAATGACACTTTTGCCATTAATATGTTTATAAGCAACTGAAAAAAGCACAAATGTCAGAGCATGTCAAAACTTCTAAAGGGCCCCAAAACTGTGCAGTCCTCTAGGGGTGAAATTACACAGAAATCTTACTGAATACAAGAGGAACTTCTTGAATCTTACCTGTGATACACTGAAACTGACCATCATCTCGCTGGATCGTGAAGGCCTCTCCTGGGTTTACCTGCACCAAGATTACCTGAAGAAGGCAAGAAAGATGCTTTTAGGAGGAATCCAGCCTATTCAGACCACTTCAAAACACAATACTTAGATAAACACATTCCCTTATTCCATATAATTGCATAAGCTACTTGGATGATAGATAACACTGCGCTGATTAAAGATACACTGTATCGATTTGAATGGCCCTACCTGTGAGGGCTCCATGAATAAAATCTAAAAAACTGAACTTCCTGAAGCCCTCATCTTGACTTCATCTAAACACCAGCACAGCGCTACACATGGCTCAGTTTTATTCTAGGCTAATATATCTAGCGTAAAAGTGGCCATTATTCAGCCAGGCAAAAATATGCTTTTACTACCATCATTTTCTTGTGGCTATACATAACTGACACGCAAATAGATGAAAATGCACACATCCACTTCTGAGCGCAGCAGAGAGTGTAAACACTGTTTACTGACATGACGAAAAGGCTCTGATTCCCAGAAAAAGGAGAGGAAAAACAGGAATATATATATATATATTTTTGGCAGTTAGTTTTCCGATCAACGACTGCGGCTCAGTAGACTGGGTAAACCCAGCCTGATCTGCCGGCGTTTTGATTTCGCCCTGCAACTCAGTCTGGAAACCTGTACATTCATTTCTACTGCTTCTGTTACACTTTTGCGAGAACCAATCACAGACTGGCTTATCCACCTGGTGCGCTATTGGCAGGTTTAACACGATGACGGATAGAGAAGCGATGTGTCGTTGCTTGTTGATAACACCTCTTGTGGTCTGATTGGTTGAAGGACCATCCAATTGCGTATGGAGTCATTTGAATTATGCTCGTTGATCATGCCTCTTGTGCAGTAGAAAATACATAGCAGACTCCCCAGATCAATGTTCAATCTTAAATTGAGCTTGGTCTGGTGATAGCCAGACAAGCGGCTCAGGGGAATCACGTGTGAATCTGGCACATCTGAATCGTGAAACAGCACAACCAATTTCATAAAAAAGTTTTACCCACTCATAAACAGCACAATTTGTCAAAAGAGAACATTTAAAAAAAAACTAATCCACAATCTTTTACACTCTTTCATAACATTCTAGACAATTATTGACAATAAAATTATAAAAATGGCCAAAAAGACCATAGACTTAAACAGCAAGAGGAAGACGAGTAATATAGGGAGCAAAATACCATAGAGACATATAGATGGACTCTTTGTACATTAAAAAAAATACATTGCAACATCCATAAAAATCCTAACAACCTTAAAGCAACATGCCAGCAACCACTCAGAACACCCTAAAGGCCCCGATATATTTCAAGCGAAGTCGAAGAACAAACTGATGTGACGTCATTTTGAAAAAAATCAGGCCGAAACAAAGTTCGTTTGAAGTTCGTTTTGGGAGTTTGAAACAGCTTGCCAAAGTGAACTTTGTACTACCATTGGTCCGTTGCGATTTATGTAACAGGCAGGTGTGCACGGAGGCTCCGCCCTCTTTCTAATGAAAATCTTTTCTGGGTCATTTCTCCTGTTCATTTGGCCGAGGTCAGACCAGACGTCCGCGAGTGAAAACATGAACACACTGGAGAGCTGCTTTATAGTAGAAAATTAAGTTGTACTTCTGATGAAACGAGACACTGACGCAGTTTTTCATGTTTAATACGTAAAAAATGCTTCATTTTAAGCTATCTATTGTATAAAGTGATATACAGTATAAATAACGTGACTTTACTGGAGTGCCGTAGAGCACGTTGCTATGATCAGATGCTTTTCTTATGCTTTATTAAAATGCTTATTGTTTTTTCAACATTGTTGAGTGTTTATTTTGTTATTGAGAGGAAAGTGTGCAGCACATATTTACATATCTAAATGCTGCCCTCAGCAGTGTGGACGAGTCAGATGTCCGATAACAGTATATCGCTTGACCCCGAAGAACGAAAAAGAACTTCGCAGTGAGTATATCGGGGCCTTAAGTTGCGTCCACACATGTAGCATCGTTATCGCGTGTTGTCACTAGTCTCTGTTTAGTGAAGTCCCTCATGGGCGCTCTGGTGCCGTCACTCTAATGTTACTGGTAAACTGAATGTCTGGACATATCTTTAGAAAAAACAGACAGATGATATTGATTAAGATATCGGACATGTTTAAGATATTGACCTAATTTGATTAGGGATTTGTTTTTGTTTTTGTAGCTAAAACAGTAACATTGTACTGTTACTACTGTTCAGTACATTGAATTATTAACCAAATCAGAACATTCTATCAATCTACGAATTAAACTCACACATACGGTGAAAAATTTCTAAAACATCAATTTGAGTTTGACAATCTTGTTCCTAATATTGAACATCATGCTGGTGAAGGTGATTAATATGAACAGCAACAGTGCTAAACTGCTCATTGCATCATAATTAACCAGATAAACATCAGTACAAATCACTCCAAAGACTGTCGATTGTTTGTTTTCCCCGCATCATTTTATTATATCCATATATGTGGTCACCGACAATAAGGAATTTGCTTCTGTCCTGTCTCACTTGCACTCAAGATGGAGTTTAAGGGGTGTCAAAATGGCTGAAAAACAAAAACAAATTTTTTGACAAATATTACTAATACTAATACTAAAAGACGAAATTAGTTAACGGAAAACAGTTTGTCTAATCTCCTGAGTCTACAAGAGGGCACAATGAGCACAATATTAATGCAACACATTAAATTGTTTATTTAAAGCAATTAAATAACGAGTCTTTTTGCGTTCAAAAACATGATTTGCAGTGAAATGGAAAAAGCCCAACAAAATCTCGAGACATGTTTTTTTTTAAAAAGTTTAACTTTACATGGCTTTCTATATATGTGGCTTTATTTTGCGAGACACAAGTGCAACAGTCAAAGATGTCCATCTAGCGCATGTTTGAGAAAACGATGGAAAAGCAGTGCAGAAAATGCGTTCCATGTGAACGGCTTTGATGTAACCAAGATCTTCTCCATTTCTGCAATGATTTGAATGAACAACACAGCAGCGCCACATCTAGTGGGTTCAACTGGATAGGCTAACAAAAAAAAAAAAAACAACACAACAATGACTTTTACATCACATCTCGTGCTAAGGCTGCCTGACGCACACCAAAAATTTTAATGCACCGTTTTTTTTTTTTCAACGAATATTCGAAATTTTAAATTTTATTTGACAGCCCTAATGAGTTACACTGACAAATTCTTCATTCTTATTAATTGTCACCCCTGTAAAAAGGCTCTTCATTTGCCTAAACATGAAACTCAAATCTGCTGGACACACCCACATCTGGTCGGCAGAGGTTGCTGTCGTTCGTGTCGCCAGAAGTCACCAGCTCTTACTGAAAATCAATGATAGTGTCGCTGGAAGTTGCTGCATATGTGGACGGGGCTTTAGCGACTACAAGACAACCTCTTGGAAAACACTCCAACATGGCAGTGAGCTCTGCACAGGCAAGCACCACTCTTCTTCAGAAAGTACTAATTCAGTCAATAATGAGCTCCACATCTGTGCTCTAAATTGCTCCTTGATAATGTGTCTGACAAGTAATTAAATGTGAAAGTAAACAAAACCAAATAAGTTCAGGAAACTTTTGCACAAATTTATAACTCAGTCTTAGGAAGAGAAAAAAACACCAAAATTATTCTGTAAATGACAGCCCTCTACAATACCACATAACAAAGAAGGGCAAGACAGGACTCCACCGTTCAATAGACCTGATGCAAATCGACACATTAGACCACTCAAGGATGAATAATGATGAAGTGGAGAGGACAACATCACTGGCTGTGACGTCCAAACCCACGTCACTCGCATGGGTCTGAAATGAGATTGAGAGGTTGGTTCAGCGCTCATCAGAGTACCACTTGTTCCATGAAATCGCTCTGAGTCAGTCTTCCATTGAGCTTTTGTTAAGGCACTATTGATGACACATCTGTCTCGGAGACGAGCGGGAGCACTGATCTCTTTCAGTAGAGCAGGGGTCCTGATCTGAAAGCCTCCAGCAGGAAGTCATTTGACTGGTTGATTTTAAAACATATGCCACCTCGTTCAACTCTCTCCAATCCTTTACTAAAAGGCTCAATGTTTGTGCCTTCCTTTTGAGAGGATATGGAACGGGGGTTGAGTCACATTAAAAGGTGCGGATGAACTGTGATAAAACATCATGCAGAGACCCAGAAATGCATTTTGCTATCAGTCAACAGGTAGAATAAATATAAGGAGAGTCCCAAAACAGTCAAAACCACATTGCTGAAAGCAGAGAGGAAAAAAAAAAAAAAAAAAGGACAAATGTCCTTTTAAATAAAACATTTTGAAAAAAAAAAAAGAAAAAGAAAAAAAATCAGGTATTCTGACATGCAGATTATTAAAGAGTTTAAGCATTTTGTTTCTCCAGCATCAGCTGTGCATGCGTTTTCAAAAGAGTGCAAATAACGCATCATGCCAAGAACAACAGGAACATGTGGCTCTCGCCTCAGCTGAGGGTTAAGAACCGACAGTCCTTCCGGAGGTAAAAACCAACTGAACACACTTTCGTTTACCTCATTCTCATCTAAAAGCCAACAGCATCAATATTTCAATATTTATCTACTTAATAGATATAAACGTCTCATAGGCTAGCCTAAAAATAAGCACAGCATTGTCTCTAACAGAAAGAAAATTAATTTGTCAGCACAGGCTATTTATTTACCTCAGACTTGTGGTGGAAGTCACAATTATAGCGCCTGAACTCCCACGGCTTGGGGCTCCAACTGCGGGTCTCCCCTAACACAGCCATCCTCTGTACTTCAGTCTCACTCTCTGTTCCCATTCATAAGTGCCACTGAGACACACCAGCTATCCCTTCGACTGCTGCGCACACACACACACACACACACACACACAGGAGCGAGTTCTCGATCGACCACATGCGCAGCAGCGAAGAGCGATGCATGAGCAACAGCACACGCAATGATGGGGGTGGCTGAGGGAGGTCTTATTGAATTAGGTTCAAGCAGATACATGCTGTTGCGTTCACGCGTGTATGTGTGCCCGAGCTCGCAATTACTCGTTCCGCTCTGCCTTGCTCACTCCTTTGTTCTGCACCACAGCTGTTTATCCTTTTCCCCCACTCTCACATACTGCATTATTGACACATTCTCCAGATCTCTTTCCTTCTTTGCCAACATGCAGTTTTAGACAAAGCAACATGTTTACACATACACACATATATATACACATACATATATACATATATATACACACACACATACATATACATACATATACATATACATATACACACACACACATATATATATATATATATATATATATATATATATATATATATATATATATATATATATATATATATATATATATATATATATAGAGAAAGGACTGAATCTTCACTTACTGTAGCCCGCATCTCCCTCTCATCCAGCCACAGCTGCTTCAACAGGCTGGCCGATATTTTAAGGTATCTGGTACCCTCCCGGGGGTCCGAGCCACCCTTCTCCGGCTTCACCCGGTGCTCATGAGATTGGAAGGGCTGCACGGTGTGTTCGACACATGGGGGCCTGTGTGAACTCTTCACCCTCTTAAGCAAAGCGAGAGGAGGGGATATAGGTCTCGCCTAAGTGCGTTAGCTGGAAGCCGTTCACAAGATAACAGGAGCGAAGCCCATGTTTGTGCTCTCCCTTTCTCTTTTTTGTAATCTCTCCTCCTCTCTCTGCAGTAGATGGATGACTCTCCCTCTTCTCTCTCTTTCTGGCTCCAACTCTGCCTCGGCACCACCGCCAGTCTCCACGGCAACCCCTTCAACAAATAAGCCCTGGCGATGTCCGCAGCGCGCCACCAATGAGGAGGACAGCTAATCGCCTGTGTTCCGCTCACAAGGGGAGGAGGAGAACGAAAAGGAGCGAGGGAGGAAGGCCACGGACGAGTGGATACAATTGCTCTTTCCACCGAGGGTTTGTAATTCTCACCTTTCCCTCTGTGCCATACCGGCATTGACTCGTGACTGTTTTTTGGTGAGTGTATGTGTGTGAAAGCGAGTGAATATGGATGTCGTCCAGACTTTACAACCCACCTTCAGGTAGTGCCAAGTACTGGACTGGCATGGATCCAGCAAATAAAAACAAGGATGGGGGTCCTCAAGTTATCCTCGACTTCTTTGTTCTGCGTTTTGCTTTGGCGTCAATAGTGAAGGCGCACCGAGCGACACGCACTCATTCACAGACAGACACTCACGCATGTCCTCCCTCCCCCTTCTATCCATCTTCTTTCTATTCTCCATTCACTGAGCGACGCTGCTTCTATTAATACCATGATCGATGTACAAGGATATGAAGTTGAGGTAGTGTAACAGCTTCTTTCGTGTGGAGGAGCACCTCAGCCTCTATTACAGCAGTGTGTTTTGGTCCTCTTGCTGCAGGAGACAGCATGGAAGAGAGGTGTGAAAGGTAGATACACCAATAGAAATCCCACCCCTGGATAATATGAACCTACCTGTTTTTTCTTTGAAAATTATCAATTAAGCCTGTGATACTCGACATAGAAGAAAGGAAAAAGACGACTCAAGTTTCTTTGACCTTTCTCAGACTTCAGAAGTCCATTTTTCTCAGGCTAGAAAGCTTCCTCTTAAGATGGGAATGCCTGAAGGCAGAATGTTCTCAAATACTTTACCTATATGTTAGTCAAATCCAGACTAACCCAACAAGATGTGTTTTCCTTAAAGCCGTAAGAAAGAGTACATTGGTTACTTGTCTGAACGACTAGTTGGTTATTAAGGAAACTTTCAAATTAAACCAGTTTAGTGTCAAGTTCGGCAGACCCCGGTTAGACACATCCCTTAGAAACCTTAGCTCTTCAA
The DNA here is from genome assembly GCA_039654105.1 of Coreius guichenoti. Lineage (NCBI taxonomy): Eukaryota > Metazoa > Chordata > Actinopteri > Cypriniformes > Gobionidae > Coreius > Coreius guichenoti. The sequence goes on along the minus strand of CM077174.1, from coordinate 12,423,030 downwards.
CTGGGTAACTGACAAATATACAACAAATGAATCATCGGGGACATCGGTTCACAGAAGAAGTATTATAAAGTTTCTGTTTATGCGTTCCTTCTGTAACATTAAGGTTCTGAAAACGGTTTGATTAGAAAAAAAATACAGGTTAATAATGTTATTTTTTGCCTACACTTTATTATTAATAATAATAATAATAAGAAGAAGAAGAACAGAGTTTTCTTTACTTAAAAAACATAAAGAGAGTCTTAAGGTCCTTGCACACCGAGTCCGAAATTCTTGTCCTAAATTTTCGCATGTTAAAAAATAAATACGACATCACATTGTGTCAAATCACGTTTACACACTGCCTTCAAAACTTTTGTCCGTCATAAAAAAATTCGGATCGGGTTCACAAAGGTACTGATTTCAAAACAAAGGGTGTACGAAGGATTATACAGCATTGTGCTCAAGTTAGCTAAACAATAGTTTTCAATTTTTCCTATTTTTTCTCTTTTTAAGAAGAGAGAGAACAACAAAATCATTCTCACTGCTTGAAGGCTCCATTTTGTATTGTTTTGCGAATTCGTATTTTTCGCAATACGAAAAAACTAAAGAAAAGCATACTCAGTGTGCAAGGACCTTTAGTCTAGTATTTGCCATCTAGTCATATCAAATACAGAAGCTTCTTTTATAACAACTCATCTTTTATATTTTTAGATTTTGGCCAAATGTTTTAAACAACAGGAAAAACTGCCAATTAAAAGTATTTTTTGAAAATATTTTAAACGTTTGCTGCATGGTTAAAAAATATGCTAAAAGATAAAAAAGATAAGTCACGTATAATTACATGACAAAATAATGTAAAATAGCCTACCGGTAAATGTTTACAAACACTATAAACATAGCTATAGGCTATTTTAGTTCCCCTCACTCCACAACAAATCCTCTAAAATAAACAGTATTCACAAAAGAACAAGAATGAAAAACATAAGTAGCTAGGCTATATAAACTTCAAGCCAAAACGAATTCATTTAAAGTGAAACTGAAACAGCAACATTTGGCTTATGTAGCCTACCTCTCCATATTCGCGATGTATTTGGATGCTAAACTGTTATTTATTATGTAAACTACAGGCTTTGTACTTAACATCCATCACATGCGCAAAAATGTGCTTAGCATAACACCACAGTGAGGCGGCGCTCACGCTGAACCACACAGATTGTACTACGGACTATTTAAATTGAGCAGTGTAACTTTTAAACTGTTTGGCTGACTTAATATTTTATTTTGATAATGAACAGGCTGTGATGTCAAGTTAGCAATGCTAGAATATGATGTGTGTGTGTGAGGCGCCTGCACAATCACTTGAATTTTTTCCTTATAACAGAGAAAACTTAAAATACTCTGTCATTTATGGTCATACAGATAAGACCAATGGCAGGTTCACACCAGAGGTGGAAAGAGTAATAAAATATTCTACTCAAGTAAAAGTACTATTACTTCAATGAAATTTTACTTAAGTACAAGTAAAATTACCGGTCTAAAAATCTACTCAAGTAAAAGTAAAAAGTCATTTAAAATGTACTTACTGAGTTACTTTTTTTTAACAGCGGGGGTGGGGGACTCTCCTGTGTAGGGTTGTGATAGAATGAGATTTTCACGATATGATAACCAACTCAGAAAACATCAAAGTTTCACAGCATCACGGTATTAAACAATTATTTAATAAATGAACTGCATTATTAAATTATGGTTATTATCATCCGTTAAAAAGGCCGTTAAATGAATGAAAACATGTTTTTTTGGTTGAACAAATGCTTTATTATAACAAACTTGAAACCATTTGTTTGTTTTGTTTATTAAAATTTCAATAAAACATGTCTAATCAACTAAATTCATTAAATGATTATGAATTAGATAAAAAAAAAATTAGATAAAAAAATGTATCATTAATTTATTAAAATGTTCAAGAATAATGAATTTTTTCTTTTTATTATTTAACCACAATTTTGAAAAAACATTTTCAGTAACAACTTCTATATTTGAAATTAAATTAATGAATAAATGTGTTTGTGGAATACATCCGCGGATATATCAAACGTGTCATATGTGAAAGCACATTGAGCGCGTGTTGCTTCTGCACCGCAAACGGAGAATGTGTGAAACTGGCGCAAGACATCATCCGAAATTATAAAGGGTTTAAATTTTATTTGTGTACACTCACAATAAAAAAAAAAAAAAAAAAAAAAAAAAAAAGTGCTTTTGTAAATTAAAAAACAAAACAAACAGGATCCCACTTTCTACCGTCTCGGTTTCCTTTCCATTAATTTGTTTTTGGAATGCGTCACAAAAATTAACCGAAACTCAGCATATAGGGTACAACGGGGCTAAAGGCTCCACGGGGTAAAAGGCTCCTTTGATTTTATTTTCCTCTAAACCACTAGATGGCACAAAAACTTGCCTCAGCACTTTCCAAAACATCTGCTTTTCAAGATGCACGTGGAAATTTGTCTGATCTTTGACGCGATTACAGGCAGCAGTGCTAATTTGATCTAATATTTGATGTTTTTAAAAATGTTGTAGATTTAAGTATCGCAAAAATTATTTGATATATTTTGAAACAAAGGTCTTGTTAATGTTTGTCAGTTTTGTTCAAGGTAATTAAAGCAACAGTTTTTCAATAACGGAAGAATATGTAAAAGTATGGTATTTGGGGTAAAAGGCACCCCTGCTGTTAGGGCAAAAGGCACCATATTTAACATGATAATAAACAGCTGGCTGACTTTTCCATTTGTTGGCATGACATGGTTAGATTCAGAATGTAAGTATCATATAGTAAGTTGGGTGTCCACCTTAGAGATAATCGCCATATTTATAATGAAACCATCATATTTAAAATTGTGATATTAACCATATCATATATAATAAAATAAAATGTATTGTTACTACTGTAAATCTATATTAAATTATTATGGGATCTCCTTCAATGCTTTCAGAATCTTTACTTTTTTTAAATGATTTTGTTTCTATATTTTTCAGATTTCTATATTAACATATTTTAATGACAGCATATTTATTGATCAAAAATTAATTCTTTTATTCCTCAAAATAAACAGAAAATAGTTCAAACTTTGCTAAAGTGATTGTTTTGAACAAGTATTAACTTAGACATTATTAAAAACATTATTTTAGCGAAAGTATTTGTATCAATACTGTGTGCCTTTTGCCCCGTGCTGGTGAGCCTTTTACCCCATGTGTGGGGCAAAATGCCCCCCTCGACACCCCATACATTTTTAAGATTTTTAAATAAAATAAACCACTTTTATGATTTATTTTCACACAAAATCTGTTGCTCCATAAATGTTCAATAAAAACATATATTTTTCTGTATATCATACATTATAGGAGTAGTGGAAAGCACATTTTTCTTAAGGTGTGCCTTTAGCCCCGTTGTACCCTACTACCTGTTGCACATTTTTGTTTCGTTAATCTGTTAATTATTTAAAATTAAATATATTTTGCATATAGGCCTATTTATTCCTTATATACATTTTATTCAGTTTTTCTCCATTCATGAAAGCGCTGCAGGTGCGTGATGTGACACGAATCCTCATGTTCTGTTGTTTATGTTGCTATTTGCGCATGTAAAACTAAACCTTGGAAAACAAATTGATATTTTTAAATGGGTCAAAGACACTTATCTATTCTAATTTAATTTAATTTAACAATCTTGTCAGTTAATGGTTGATGATCGGTTAACAGGCATTGATTGTCGGTCAGGGGGAAAAAAAACGAAATTAACATCAGTTGGTTCTACACTATCCTGCAATTTTCGCTGGTTTCAGAACACACACCATGCTGCATATTACCTGCCATTATTTTCCACTTGAATGCGCATTTCCATTGCGACTTACCTATTTTGACTTGACAACTGAGAGCCGGCATTTCACTCACGTTGGATGAGTCAACGTCACATTTGCGTAGGCCGTACTATTTGAATTCATGATTGATTGATTGACTGCCAACTTAAAATATTAAAAAGAACGACAAAATAATGCTATTCTCAGTTAATGGCAATTTCAAATAAGCGCTTCTGTTCAGAACGATTTATCTTGATTTGTTTCCATTTTAGTTTACGTTCCTGTTAGAGTTTGTTTCCTTTCCGGTTTTTGTTCTCATTCCTTGAACCGGTTTAGAGCCCTGCTAATAACTAAGCTTAAAACCCACCACAGTCCTCACAATAAAACCTTCAGACTACACAATGAAAAGAACAAATCTCAATGAAGGCGACTTGTTCCCCGACAGTAATTGTCTTTAAATGGATTGTGGATGACAGTGAATTTACTGTAATGCTATGGGTCACGACGATTCTGCTACATTTGCATTGTAAAGTTGTCATGTCATGATGTGCAGTTGCTTCCACAGTCGGCCCTGTAAAATCCTCTCCACACCTATATGAACCTGAATTAAAATATGAAATGATCCTGAATTATCCAAATACAATACCTCTTTGAGGTGTTCATCTACTTATTTTGTCTCTGTACATAAGCAAACTGGCAGCCAATTTCTTTAATATGTTCAGACTATAAATTGAGGCAGTAAAATGTCAGAGATAAGAGATTTAGTATCCAGGTGGTTGAGTGACAATGATTTGCACGAGCAAAGATTAGAGATGGGAACATTGTTGCTCTAATGCGTCACGGCCAGGCTGAACTTGCCGGGTTTAGGCACAAGGCCATCAGGAAGGGGGGGAAGAGAGTGATTAGCAAACACAGCTACAGTGGTTAGCGTTGGCTTTATTACCCTGGAGATGGGCCAGTGGTGCCGTTGCGTTCACGGCTGTTAGCAACTGACGTCTGTGCTTCACCGATGAGTCAGGGCTCAGGTTCCTCACTATTTGTTCCTCTTTAATTGTTTACTGTGTGACAACGTGGCACTGCTGCTGGGCTGACACGAAACAGAAATGTGTGATATCGAAGAGGAGCCTCTGGATGACGGTGCCATGCAGAAATTAAGACATAGGCTCACATAGCCTCAGACTTCATGGCAGAAACATAATCTCACACCTCTTTTTCCAGTGGTTTCCAACTTTTCTCTGATTTAGATGACTCAGAATATAGCTCAATAGTCAGAATCTGCTTTGTTTCCTCTGTTCTTAGCATTAGTAGAACTGCAGCTAATGCCACACTAACTGAATTGAGTCAAACACAGACATACACAGGCCTGTGGCACTTTGTGTTACTGTTGCAAAGCAAGAGACCTCAGCGAGCTCTGGGAGAAGAGCCTTACAGTGAGACTGTGGGAAGTATTGATTTACATAGCAAAGAGCCTCAAGGCATCGTGCCTTTGGTAAGAGTGGGTGATGCTGTTGGTCCAATAAGGCCTTTTGCAACAGTGGTCATTTCCTCCTCCTCACTTGCCTTGCTCTCCTCAAGCCTGATGTGCCACACAGAGGCTAAATATTTTTTAGCTTGAATAAAGGTGTTAGTGGGGAATGCGATGGTAATCAGCTAAAGTCATTGTTCAGTGCATTTGAAGAGTAATTACAGGTGGTTATCTATAGGAAAGCTATTTGAAGAGATGGCTTTATAATAAAACGGAAAATATAGGTTTGGGTAAAAGTGTCTGCTAAATGAATAAACGTAAAATGTAAGCTCTCACAATAAAGCACTTTTGAGTAGTAAAACAAAAAAAAGCTCCTGATCTTTGACAGTCAATCTGAGGCACATACAATTTCTGCAAGGTGCAACCTTCGACGGATTACAAAGAATATGCGCCCCCAAACCAAAGCCTGCTAACATCAAAGCTGGACTAATATCTGCAATTTGTATTTCATGACAACATTATAGGTGAACCTGAACTATAGGTGAATGGGAGAGAACCAGCATTGTAGGGAGCCATTATGTGAAAGCAACCTCACCCTATTGATCAAACTCCTTTCACATGATGGTGTCGACAAGAGTGAGAATTGTGCTCCACAACAGTGAATGGGAAATGGTTACTTGAGATGACTGTCAGCTCTACAAAGAATTGTCCATTTTCTCTCCTATTAGGTGATAAGTGAGACACCCACAAGAGAGAGGGAGAGAGACAAAGACAGAAACTCATTGCTATGGAAACATTGCTTAGTTCACCAATGAGCACAGGGAGGAGTAACGTGTGTGTGGGGGGGGGGAGTGGGGACAAAGGGAAAGATTAATGTTTGGTTCAGCCATTTTATGGTTTCAGAGGGCACGGCTCGATGAATGCCCGTAACTCAGGCACTGCGTGGTATCACGGCCACGACACATGAATCCACCCCCGGCTCTGGCCTTAGGCCCAGCTGTGCGTCCTCTGTCCACCTCCTCACTTCAGGATGGTGTTGAGCAGAGCAGGAGGGTGAGGGGGCATTCACTTTCGTATCACCCAACTGACTCACTTGATAAAAAGAGCCTCATTATCCACATCATGGTGTGGCAATTTCTTTGTGTGCTTAAAAGCTGTTTAATGAAGTAGAGTAATGCGTTCCTAAACAAAATGGAGTTTAGGGTTGAGTAAGGCCTGGGACACACTAGAGGATTTTCAAATCTCAACTGATTTTAAAACTGTGGGAGACCACAGACATAGCATTATAATCCTTCGAATGCACACACTAGAAGATTTGTCCGGACCGCAAGACCACACAGCTGTCGACTGTAGTAACATTTTCACAGTGAGACAAGATCTCACAGAGACTCGCGAGATCAAACGTGACAAATGGAGGACGATCGACATCGTCAGCTGGTTCTCCTGGCGTGAGTTTTGTTTTATGTGAAGAAAAACAAAGGAGAAAATGTGGGTGATGATCTCTCTCAATACTCCACTTTCGTGGCATGTTTGTGGCTGCCAAGTTTCAGCTACAGAAGCACGCAAAATCCAGTTGGTGAAGCTTGCTCGATCTCATTGGCTATCGTTGGTATCACATCAGAGGCAGCCCGATCAAGAGTCGTAAATATCAAACATGTTAGATATTTACGACTCTTGATTGGGCTGCCTCTGACATTTTGGGACCGATTTGGGATCATGCGGGCTCCAACACAATCGGGAGCAGTAAAATAATCGTAATGACACCACACAATAGAGGATTTCTTTGGACAAAAAGTCGTTTGCAACAAGCATCGAATCGGGCCAAAATGGGGATTAAAATCTTCAAGTGTGTGCCCAGCCTAAAGCAAACTACCTCACAATAAAATACACATTGTGAAACAGTGATTTTGTAAGTGGATATAGAATAAAACTGCGAAGAGAGGCCCAGAGTATTGGTGAGATAGACCGAACCTTCAGAACTAGCTTTGGCATCTCTCTTCGCTTCGTTTTTGTCCAGGATGGTGATTCATAAAAGCAACTTTGAGAAATGTTACGAGTTTTCTCCTTATTTAGACAACCTGTTGCTTTACTAATTGAACTGTATAGTAAATTATATGAATGCACAAATACATAAAACTTTAATAACAAATGGCATACATCAATATTTATTAAATTGGAATAGCCCTAATTGACCTATCGGTAAGCTCCGCCCCCCCTTAGTTACTGTTGCTAACTCGGACAAACAAACGGAGTTGCTAACTGTCTTACAATGACAGCTGTCAGTGTGAAAACCTTGTCCCAAGATGTTTTTGGACACAGAAGGACCACCTCTCATCGAGGAGCATTCAAGTGGAACTTAAATATACCAGAGATATATAAAAGATTTTTAAATAAATATGATGGGTAACAAGATTAATTTGGAAACTAGGGTTTACAGATCACAATGCAAGCGGGAAAAGCCTCATGTTACGGTCGTCACGATCGCAGATGACAACATCCAGGATCAACACTGTTCATGTACCGCAGGGTAAGATTAATTTACCATTTAACCAGTTTAATATGGAGAGGCACTGAAATATGTAGACCTTCTTTCATGTGTTTTTGACCTACATTTTACATAACGTGAGAACAGTTAGCTGTTTAGGTTTGTACATTAGCATGGACTCACTAACTTTAATCGAAACTTAATGAGAGTATGACAACCAGAAAATCCTCTCAGGTTACCTGGAATCAGTGTTACATTTTTGTAGCATAAACACCATCAAACCGATGAGAGCTTCGGATCTTCCAATGTTTCTCTATGAAACCTAAAGATGTCCGAGTTCTGGTCCCCGTGCAACTGATACTCAACTGCCATTGGCTCATCTGCGTTCGAGGGAAGGGGCTTACCGATTTACCGGCTTACCAGTCAATTGCGTTTACAGACCAAACAAAGTCAACATTTTGTCAGCTTTAAGCAAGAGATATGACTGGCTTTCGCTTCGACTTCCTGTTAACAAAAAAAGAGCATATGAGACCAAAAAGGAAAATGAATCAAAAACATATCAGTGCTTCCTGGTCGATTTAGAGCCATTTATATGAGAGGCTTTTCGGCACAACTAAGATCACGCTGTTCTTATCCAGCACAGGCTTCCTGCAGAGTGGCCCATTCTGCTCTGTTTAGAGTTTTTGCTCTTAAGGTAAGCCTGATCGCTGCTTCAAAAAGCCTCATGCACATAAAACCAAATTGTTTGAAGACCACATAAAAACCTGAAACGATCCAAGGCAGAGGGAGGAAAAGGTAAATAAATGAAAGCGTAAAAGGCCTCTTGCTGGGAGGAGGGAGGAAGTGGGGTTCCACCAAATCTTTACAATGAAGAGAACAGCTGGGCACCTGGGCACCTATTAGTAAGTATTGATAAACAATGGCCTGATTCATCTTGTTCTGGTTCTAGCACAGACAAACAGGCAGACAGGCCTGCAGGGAGTAGAGAGGAGAGACATAGATGTAGATAGGAGGGGGAAATGAATAGAAACTGAATCATTGTGCATGTATTCCACTTTGTTTTCATGGAAGAGCAGCAGCGGTGTTGCCACACTGATATTTAGCTTCCCTCATTGCAACTGCGATGTCAAATGCACAAGTGCTACGCTGCACACAGAAAGAGGGAGGAGGGAACCCGGTTGCTGAGTAAGAGTTCAGTGGGAAAGGTCAGGTCAGAGGCATAAGTCATCATGGCACGTTGTCACTACTGTTTTCGCCAGGATGTGTCACTCGGTCCAGGGTCACGGGGACTTCAGGTCTGCTGAAAACTCCTTACACAGTCTCTCTTACACAAGCACACCAGCTAACACCAGGAGTCACTTGCTTTACCTTGAGCTCTCCCTGTTGCAAACATCAAACACACACCTGGAGAGGCGCCACGGTCGTGATTAGTTGTACGCATAAAAGGCCAACATATGAAGATAAATGCCAAAGGCACAAACGCGCACATGCTTGCGTGGTAATTATCTCTGAGCTAGCCCTGGCATTTCACGCTGGTAAAGATTCATTTGTATTCTTGCACTGCTGTAGAGGCGTGACATGAAACCCATCATGCCATCTCTTGCATATGTGGATCTTGACAGGCAGCATCCACCTGTTCCCTAATGGAAGAAAGCGTCTGCATCCTAATCTTGCTTTCCATTGCGTCTAGACACCAAGAAAAAGTAGGGTAAAGGTATTAAAAAAAACAAAATGGCGTCGTATAGATTCCGTGCTCTACACAAGCCATTTCTATGAAAGACTTTGCTTGGCAATGCAATTCTGCAACCTGTGGTTTCATGAATGAGGAAAGCAGAAGGTGATAAAAATTAACGGGGATGAAAAGGAATGGAAGATTGGAGGCAGGGGATGGTGTGTATGTATTTTCTGCCTCTTTAAGTGCTCAGTGGACCATAGGGATGATTGGGAAGGGCTTGTCAGGCGATCGCTGCAGGGAGTTGAAAGTCAACAGCACGCTATTAAAAACACGGCCTTGCCGGGCCTAGACAGACTTCCTCTACACATAGTGGGTGAGTAATACGTCCTTAAACAACTTCCAACATTCTTCAGACTTGAGGATTTACATCTTAAAAGAGCCTGAAACAATGGTTAACGCTTATCTGAGAGCACCATAATTTTCCAAGCCACAAGTGTACATAAGTGTGCAATTACTTATTGCAATTTATGGTAATTACCAATGAGAACACACCAAAATATGACGCATTCAAACAAGGTAAAAAAAAGGCATGGTTTCTCCTTCTTTGGAACAGCAGTCACGGTCACTTAAGAGAAATCAGCCTGACGTTCATGAGAGTGACAGCAGTAGCACCAAGCCTTGTCACGGCCACTGACTCTCGCCATGACAGCCCCAGGGGCCAGCTCCTCTCCGTGGCCTTTACTCCCACTATCACACGTCTCCGTGCCGGGTCAGGGTCAGTGACGCAATGAATGCCCAGAGCCATAAGAGCTAATGCCGACACTTTGGAAGTTACACCACTCCTCGTCTATGATGACGAAACAGTAACACTGTAAGCATGTTAACAACATCACAAGAACAATTGCTGTGCTGTGCAAGAACAATTGCAACTCACCAAATGATTAATATTTCATGGCACATTGTAAGGATTTTTTTTAAGCAGCATCATAAATATTGCAATGATCTTAAATGCATTATTTATAGGGCTGTAACGATGTGTTGACGTAATCGATTGCAAAAATTCGTTGATTTTTGAGTGGAATTCGTCGATTCGTTGCGCTGTTTATGGTCATCACCAATTAGGGCTGGACGTTAAAACGATAACGATAATTATAGCAATACAATTTTCCTCGATAACACGATATCGAAACTCATTTGAACCACGTGCCACACGGACCATTTTTCCACTCGACTCAAACTTCAAACGGCAGCACAAGCTTACTAGAGCAGATGCGTTTACTCGCTGAACGTTATCGGTCACGCAACCACTAAACAGCGCTGTGAGATCCAGTGAGAAGCACTTAAATTCAGCGAAGAACACAAATGTCTCTGTGATTTAAATTAGTTTAAAGCCAGATGAAACAGCGCTGACAAACAGGAGAAACGCTGTGCGCAACGATAGTCGGAAGGCTTTACAATCTACAAATCACCATCATTTACCATGGATGTACTGTAATACTAACTGTAAACATGGCAGAAATGTGGTATATTCATATCAAATTTTATTACATTATTAATGTAGACATGTATTGAAGAAGTAATGGAATATAATTACAGTATTTCTGTGATTAAGCTATAGAATTTGTGCATATATACTAAATGTATTTAAGCTACGGTTTTTCATACAAATACCATAGAAAACATAGTTACATTTTACCATGGTAGTGAGGTGCTATATGCGTGGTTTTAACTGTTTATCATGATCCAAATGTATGCTAGTATGTATGACCAATGGTTAATTTGAATCAAACAGTCAATAATCAGTCAATAAATTTTACCATATAAAATGAGGTTGTTACAATTTTTACAGAAGTTACTGTTGTGGAGTGAGGTTATGAGGGATTGATTCGCTGCCATTATAAAGCTTGGAAACATCAAGATATTTATTAATATAACTCCGATTGTGTTCATCAGAAAGAAGAAAGTCATATACACCTAGGATGGCTCGAGAGTGAGTAAATCATGGGCTAATTTTCATTTTAAAGTGAACTAATCCTTTAATAACGTGTTCTCAACCATTGTAAAACTTCACGGTTTTATGGACACCCCCCATCTTTAATACTGTCGCTATGGTTCATTAGAAAGCGTTTGTGACTTTAGCTGTTTGATCATACAGCTGAATGAACATATTCAAGCAGCCACTTTAATCTCCTGAATGAACAAAACATTTCAGGATTCACACTTGTAAGCGGTTGCTGCTGTAAATCCCAAAAAGCGACTGTAAACGCAGCCATAATAAACACACCTTTTAAAATTACTGCATAAACCTTTTGTCTTTTGTCATAAATAGGATCATTAGGTAAAAGTTCATAGATAGATTAGTTACATTTATTATTTACTGGTAAATTAACCAAATGATTAATCGACTATTCAGAAAATAAAAAATAGATTAACTGGGAAAAAAATCATTACATTACTCGATTAATCGGAAAAAATAATCGGTACAGTATTCGATTAATCGAGAAAAACAAACGGTACATTACTCGATCAATCGGGAAAAATAATCGGTACATTATTCGATTAATCGGGAAAATAACCGCTACAACATTTGATTAATCGAGAAAAATAATCGTTACAGTATCCGATTAATCGGGGAAATAATAGTTACATTATTCGATTAATCGGGGGAAAAATAACCGCTACATTATTCGATTAATCGGGAAAAATAATTGTTACATTCGATTAATCGGAAAAAATAATCGTTAGTTCTAGCCCTAGTTATTTATTTGCCCCTTGTTTTACACCACGTCCTTGTGTCACGACTATGAAATATTAAGACACAGATAGCCAGCAATGCTATGATCAGGATATTTACAGCTGATATCGATTACAGTTTCCATGTCACCTTAAATTGTCCATTATAGATTATTTAAGGTTTTTTTTAGGAGCTGAGCTGCTTGCATGTAAATGAACTGTGCCACTATAAAACATGCAGTGCATCAGACTAAATTTAGACTAAATTCAATTTTACTTCAATTAATTGTGCCACCCTATTTATTCATTAATGATTTAATTATTAGCTTTTCATCAACTCATGAATCTTTTGCAGTTCCCTCATCATTAAGGAAACCTGTTGTCACAGTTTTGTGTATTTATTCATTGCAATTTTTATTATTACTATTGTTAGTAGAAGTAGCTTATATTTTATTACAATATTTATTATAGAAAGTACATTTTATTTATGAATTTAAACTAAGTAGTGCATTTAACTACTTTATTTGCATTACATTCTTTGTCTTTTCATTGTGTTGGATGTTGGTGATATTGCTTACTAGTTGATAATCGTAGGTGATATTAGGAGCTAGTGAGGAGAACGCATGCAATATTAAGTAACAGTAGGACCTAATGACAGGAGACTTGAGAAGAGAAGTGCTATGCCGTTCGGTCTGGAGTTATTTAATAAATCTGTTTGAATTATACTCCACCTTGTAACCCGCTTTATTATTATTATTATTTTACTTGCGTCTGAGACTAAGACGCTGTGGAAACCTAAAATAAGCGTTTCATATTCGTCATACCTCTTCCCCTTCTGAACTGCTCAGTCTGGTTTTGCCGATACTGCCCTATGCTGTATTTATTTTGGATTATATTTATTTGGATAATTACTCTGTTTCTTGACACTTCTAAAACTATTGCAAAAGTAAGTCTGAAGTCTTAAAAGAGGCTTGTGTAATTTTTGCCATCAAACATGGCAATAGAGTTGCAAAATCAAAGTAACCGGTTTGTTTCTCCACTTTGCTTGTTTTAAAATGCTTTAATACAAAATATAAGTGTTAGTATTATAAGGTAGGAGAATATATACTTTATTTTAAAAGGAGTCATGAGCATTGTTTTATAATGTTTCCTGGGATGAAATTATACTCTTAGTATGATTTTTACAGCAAAAACTGTCACAATTTAAAAATAAAAGGCATTTTTCCTACCCTGATTTTAGCCCCCTGATTTGAATGCTGTATTTGAAGGGGCGTGTCTGCTGTGGGACTTCAATTAAACGCCCATTGCTGTGATTGGCTGACATCTTTGCGCATGAAAACTTTTAGCATGTTACTATTACAGCTCTCAAGGTTAACTAATCGTGAAAAGTGTTGATTAGAGGATTATATTTAGATCTATGGCATTATATTTAGATTGTGGCATAAAAGGTTGCAGTGATGAGCATTGTAGCCGATCACAGACATGTTGAGTGCATGAATAGTGATCTCATCATTCATTGCAACTCGATTTCTGCACACGAACGAATGCTTCCATCATAACAGTACAATCCATGGTGCAAACATGATGTAAATAAGAGATTTGTTGATCATAATGGGAGTTTTGGCACGAGTCCACAACTCAGTCACTGATAAGCACGCACTGTTTGATTGACAGCTCCAGCGATTGTAAAGGGAGCGTTCTCTGATCGCTTTCTATATATAATTAAGGTCCAGTGATCCTCTATTGCTCTTCTCTCCTCGTCATCTCACTAACACGCCAGTGGGCGGGGCCAAAGTGGCAATGAAGTAGGCATTGATCTTCTTCTGCATAGGCGGTGTTTCACCTATAGGCACATTCCACAACGAGTCGTTCTCTGGGATTGGTTACAATAAAAGCTGTTTTTTGACTAACAAGGAAGTTTTCAGTTCTGAAACTATACATTCTTATAGTATGACTTCTTGTATGTCAAAAGCTCAAGGAAAATTTGATTTCTCAATTTATGACCCCTTTAAATCCAATAACTGCTGAATTTAAAAGATTGAAAAAACAGAAACAACATAAATATTGACATACATCAACTATATCGCCCACTCATTCTCATATATTATCATATCAACAGACAGGCCTGGCTTAGCTTGCTCTCCTGCATTCAGCAGAACCATATAAACGAGTCTGTCATGAAAAATTATTTCAGCAGAACCTCAGCAGTTTGCTGGGTAGAAAATTGCTTTTTCTGCAGAACATAGCTCAAGGACTTGGTGAAAAAACGATGCTGACTTATCCTACCTGTTGTGGTCCATCTCCGTTGACGATGTTGGGCGGGTGCGGAGGGGGTGGCGGGGAGGTGAGCATTGGGATGTCTGGGCTGAGCAACTGGCCGGACTCCAGTGGGGAGGTGTGTTCAGCCATGACTCCCTCATCCACACTACAGGAGAGGCACTGCTTGCTCCTGAAACCACAAAGGATTCAATCAATAATTCAATTCTGCCATTAAAAAAACACTTGTTCAGAATGGTCACAATGACTGCATGCATGTTACATGTATATTTCAAATATTATAATTATGAAATTTCTCACAAACTTGGAAATTTAAGTATGAGATTTTAGCTAGATTTTGACAATGTATCACGTTTTATGTATAGCTATACTACTACAGAACACATTTTGGCTTGTAAAACCCTTATTTGATTTTATGACAGATTTTATTAGATTTTTTTAACTCTTTCCCCGCCATTGACAGAAATTTCCGGCTTTCCCTGTTTGCACTGTTATCTGTACAAAATCTCCTGATCAAAACACATGCAAAGATGCAGCAGAAACAAGTGATATCACGTAATCATATGCATATGCAATTTAACGCGATCATAAACATTAAACAGAATATAAACCAAAACTACCTAACGTTACTGAATGAAATGTCGACCCAGGACGAGCTATAGGACTGTGAAGCTTTGGGGGTGTTGATGGACTCGATCTACTCCATCTGGGTTTTTATCATCGTTCTGAATCTGATCCAGATGTAGTCTTTGACAAACAAACGATTTTCTCAGCTTTTTTCTCAAAACGTTGCTTTTCTATGAAACTTACCCACATTCAAGTGTTTATAAAAAAATAATGCATGAAGCTAGAATAGAACGGGTTTCTTTTGACATATTGCATGTTCAGATATTTATAAAACAAAATTCTGGGGGCCATGAAAATTTTGTAAAAATTGAATGAAAATGCTGGCGGTGGCTGGCAATTTAAAAAAAAAAAATTTAAATGTCACGATTGTTTCCATCTATTTGCATTAGTTTATATTTGCCTTTGTTTGCTTTTATGCATTTGTTATGCAGTAAAGTTGCATATTTAAAGCTAGTGACATGAGAAAGCAAACCATGCAGCCGACAAACAAACAAATCAGAAATGCATTCGATTTCAGTTATTTTTTTATTGTCACTGTAATACATCTTTTGTTAATAGAATCAAGTGTTCTAAAATAGAAGCAAATAAAGTGTGAGAGTATACAAATATGTGTCTAATTTCAATGCTCTGGCCTTTGTGTAGATGTTTAAAGATGGCCATCTTTAAGCATGACTGTTTGGATTTATATGAAATGGTAACACTTTACAATAAGAGTCCATCTGTAAATAACTAAGGGTAATAAGAGTATTGTTCATTGTTAATTTCAACATTTACTAATACATTTTAAAGTTTTAACATTAGTTAATGCACTCTGAACTAACATGAATGATCAAGATATAATTAATATTTTTTATATTTAAAAAGTACAGTACATTTTAATGGTTCAGTACTGTTTTGAAATTTTTGTAATAAAGTTCAGCACTACTTTATGTTATGTTTTCATTCAGTATCCATTTGAGAAAAAAATGATCAGTTGGTTAATCGGTTATCGGCCAACCAAGTTATGGTTATCTATAAAATTCACTACCGGGCAACCACTATCGGTGTCAGTAAAATGGAAAGAAGTCTCTTATTCTCACTGCATTTATTTAATGAAAAATACAGTAAAAACAGTAATACCGTGAAACATTCCAATTTAAAATAATTGTTTAATTGTAAATTTTAAAATATAATTTATTCCAATGATGGAGAAGCTGAATTTTCAGCAGCATTACTCCAGTCTTCAGTGTCACATTATATTATTATTAATAATATTTATTTTTTTTATTATTTTTTGTGGAAACCATGATACAATGTTTGGATTCTTTGATGAATAGAAAGTTTAAAAGAAAAGCACTTATTTGAAACTTTTTTTGTAACAAAGTAAATGTCTTTACTGTCACTATTGATCAATTTAACACACTCTTGCCAAATAAAAGCATGCATTTTTCTCTTTTCTTTCAAAAACTTTGGAACGGTAGTGCAAGTAATGTTTCCTATAAAAAAAATAAATAAAAAAAAAAACTCTATGCTATATAAAGTTGGTGAGCCATTAAATGACGTTTCCAAACATGAGCATCTCATTAGCATTTAAGAATAATTTCTTCCTTTGCTCATGAGGTCATTTTTAGCCTTACACCCATAGTGGTATGGTATCCTTTAGGCTTGACTTTTAATTGCACTGTTGAGTTTAAACATTCATAACTTTATGGGGGAAGTACAATAAAAATTTAATTGACTAATTTGTGCCCGTGTACTTAGAGTTAATAGTCAGGCAGTTCAGAAAACTGTACGGTCTTGTCAGGGTCAGTCGTGGTTTCAAGCGTAGAGTGGGATGTCATGTCTTTCTTATTTTAGGATTGTGCGTAAGAGAAAATATAGTCTATTTTAAACTCCATTCATTGTATTCAGGGACTCTTTGACCTGTCTGGGTGCCATGCAGCAGAGGAATGAAAATACGCCATTCGTTCCCTGCCACGTCCGCACACACGCACTCCAAAACGAAGTCAAATGGACTAATCAACTCATAGTATGGAGTACAGCCCGGTGTGAGGCACGCTCTCTCTCTCTCTCTCATGTATCAGACCCGCAATGAGTCACAAGCAGAAGGTAATAAGGAGGAAATGACATGTGTCCTTGAAGCTCATTAATATCTCGCGCATGCGTTCTCACCGGCCGCAGCGATCAGCCTAATCCGTTAGCTAGTCCCCTACTTAAACCCACACATAGGGGTGATGCTAAATAAGACGAATCCTGCAAAGACTTAACAAACCGCTTTTCAGCAGACACAGGCTTTAGGAAGATGGGCAAATGAAGCACCTGCTCCTTTTAGGCAGGTATTAACAGTGTTACAGGTTTAATTTAGTTTGGTAATTCCCTTCTAAGTTAATACTTAAGGTATTGGAGTCATCATCCCAATTGACTTCAACTGAAGGAGGGACCAGAGTCATACCTAGGGTGAAGAATATCATAGAAATTTGGGGGTGATCTCTTTTGATTTTTGGTCAGTAAGCAACCACCCATGACACTATAGTAATTATGTAGCAACACGCTAACAACCACTCAGGATACCTTAGAAACTGCATAAAAACACTCCAGTATTGTGGTGGACCGTTTTGTACAGGCAATCACCACAAAAAAAAGAAATATATATAAATGCATAGCTAGAGTTTTAAAAAAAAAAAAAAAAAAAAAAAAGTCACCTTTATTTAATTTCAGTATTATTATACTTTACTCTTTATGAGTAAAAAGTAGTTTATTTGCATTTAAAAACATTTCTAAATAAATGGTTTACACACACAGACATATTTTAAATATATTTCTGTCACTCTTTATTTGCATCTTTATTCTTTTTTTTCAGCTTATGTAATTATTTTAAATGTTTTTTTTATTAAAATTTAATTATTTATATGCTTATTTTAATTATTAATTACTTAAACTTTAGCAATATCTTAATTTCTTAATTATAATACATATAATATAACGTATATCTATTGTGATATATATATATATATATATATATATATATATATATATATATATATATATATATATATATATATATATATATATAAAAAAACGGGGGTGTAACGGTACACATATTCGTACCGAACCGTTTCGGTACAAGAGGCAGGGCTTCAGGTACGGTGCACGTGTTTACCGAACGGTACGAATGCAATCTTGTTCAGTTTACAGTACGCATGTTTTACGCGCGGAACATACTTAAATCAGAGTTCCCACACGATTTTATCACAAAATTCAAACGATAAATGCCGTTTTGACGCTCTTTAATGTGACGTCACACAGTTCACTATAGGCGCATCAGTTCAAGCATCAGCGCGGCACGCGAGTGAACCAAGCGGCAACCTCCCCCAGTTCCTCTTGAAGCCAAGAGGAACTGGCTACGGAAGTGACTTAAACTGTCAACAATTCATCGACTGGCCGCTAGAGACAGGCCCCAAAAGGGAGCAGAATCTCATTGAGCTCCATGTTAAAATGCCCAACTTTACATCAGAAAAAAACATGTTTACAGCCTGGTACAAATTATGGTTTTGGTCTATACGACTAATTTTGCCCTTCGTGACAACTGTGAGGGGGGTGAATTGTTTTACAACTCATTCGTTTACATTATATAAAGCCTTAAAGTTCTGCATAATTTAGGGCGTGGCCACTTTGAGTGACAGGTGGATTGCCATTTGTCTGCCAAGATAGCAACGGCCGACTTTGAGGCTTCAAAAACTCTCTTCAGAAACCTATGGGTGACGTCACGGACACTACGTCCATATTTTTTTACAGTCTATGGAGTGAACACGATCATCTCTTCCTAGTCAAAGAATAAACATGAGACTTTTGTAACATTATAAACGTATTTACTGTCACTTTTGATCAAATTTAATGTATCCTTGTTGAATAAAAGTTTAATAAATTAACTTTAACGGTAGGGTAGGTATCAAAATTGGCATCAAGAATCTGGTACTGGTATTGGGACTAGTGAAATTCTGCGATTGCTACATCCCAAGAACATATTTTAAGCCCCACTGATTTAACAGTCAGGTAATTCCAGTGTTGAGTACAACTGAACAACTGTTGAGTAACAAAGAAAACGAGAAACGTACTGTTTCTTTTCAGTTTTAAACCTGCAATTTTGAAACCGCAACACCATAATATGACAAGGGTGTGTGTGTGTGGGGGGGGGGGGGAGCGCTCACTCTCTCTGAGCGCAACAGTTGAGTGCTTTCCGCGGTCTAATTCCTCTTCTCAGCAAGAGAGCGGATGACGCCAACAGTGGAGCACGGCCTAAGGCTGCAAATCTGTTCTACGAGGGGCAGAAGGTCAGACACTGGAGGTGATGGCTTCCTATTAGGAGGTGTAAAGAGAAGATTGGGGGCGGGGGGGTGGGGGGGGGGGCTTCACATTCACCGGAACTGTAATTGTTTCAAGTGATTACGTGGCGAACACCTCCAACCTTTCCTAAGAGCACAAAAAAAAAAAAAAAAAAAAAAAAAAAAAAAAAAAAAGACTTCTCACTGTGAGTTGGTAGTACCCGAAAATGACAAACCGATGGCGTTTCGTCAGCAGGAAGTGTGTGGGAGGAGGGAATGACTTCATAGATTATACTACAATACTCTTTCATTTGTTTCTGGTCACAATTACATACGAAAACCAATTTCCGTGCATAGTACTGTTTGTCATCCATGCCTTCAGGGGAAACAGCTGTAAATTTCTAGTGAAAATGAACAATGACAAACAAGATTTTTATACTTTCTGAAGAAAATGTGAAATGCTTGTCTGCAAAACTTTCCACCCTGATGTAAAGTAAGGGCGTTGTAGGAAGTTGTCTATTGCTATGTGCTAAAATATTTAGGCTTAAATGTAATATGTAACCTATGTATTTTTAATTGCATATAAAATTGCAATCTATTTGGATTACACGGTTTTAACAGAAACTAATAAGCAATGTCATTTGTCAGTGATCCATAAATTAAATTGATTATTATAGTGATGTAACAAATCGCAGTTGATCTGTACGGACCAGGCCCCACGGTTCGGCACGAGTGTGATTCGCGGATTAGTTACAAAGTTTAACCATCATACACTGAAAGTTTATCATTTGAATGCGTTTCAAAGTCTTGCCAATTTAAACATTCAAGCGATTTTAAACCAAGCGCAAGAAGAGGCAAAAGAGAACTCAATTTGGTACTTGCACAATGTTTTCTGTGCGCATTTCAGACACACATGAAGAAAAAATGTATTCCTCTTTCACTTCTTGCACTTGAACGGACACATACACACAAAATTAACTCAAAATAGCAGTTTCGCCAAGTATTTTCGTAAACAGTCATTTATGTCTTAAGTAAACTTAAACAGTTGAGAAAGAAATCGGATGCTTGTCAGTATATTGGATCCGTGCATTCGGTCTTAAAGTGACAGCAGCCTATAAATACCTGCTGTCACTAATGTCATTAATGTTAATCAAACAACAAAAGACAGCTTTAACAAAGATGTGAACACTATGCAGTGTAATTATTATATTTCTGTACCCAAGTACTACTGTTAGACAGGGCCGGATTAACATAAGGGCTAGGTGGGGCTGAAGCCTGTGATTGGCCGAGGAAATGACTGACAGTCGATCGGGAGCACCTAAACTTTTCCTGGTGGGCCGCTCGCCAAACCCCACCACGCCCCCACATATTAAGCACTGTTATTTACTGGAGTGCTGCGAGTGCATGGGAACAAACACCAAAAGCCAGGTAATGAAACGGCGCGACCCGATTAAACCGCGCGCGCATCCTGCAGTCGCAGCGCGAGAGCAGCTGGATCGTCTCACGCACAGCACTGACGAACTCGTTCACCACGCTCTATTGAAGTGATAACGAGCGCCAGGCAGTCGCTTTATCCATTTGAATTTAATACAAGCGCAACATCATGTGTACAGTAAAGGCTCTGTGGCGAAACTAGCTGAACCAGACTGAATAGCTCCGACCATGTAAAGTGAAGTGTTGAGGTAAACTAGGCTGCCTATACGACTGTAATCACGTCCGTAGTCAGCTATGAGGTCACCCTTTTTCCGAGGTGTACATAATAAATGTTGTGAAATAATTGACTAATAAAGTATTAACACTACTTTAGTGCTGCAAGTATATCTTCTTTATCTGAGCTGCCCTGTCTGCGGTCTGTCATCGCTCGTCAATGTCAAAATATTTGAGATGACCAATCAAATTAGAGTAGGCGGGCTTTATGTTTACAGAAGCTGCTGAGTGCGAATTTGCATTTCGCAGCGCGAGTCGCGCAATGCTTCAGTAAACGGTGCGAGATGCAAGTAGCTAAACTAAACATTTCATATTTGACAGCTGTTTGAGGATAGAAATGTTAAACAATGAAAAGACTATCAGCCAGAGCTTAGCTTTAGGAGGGGAAGAGACAGGGCAAGAGGAGGAGACTGAGAGAAAAAGAAAGAGTGAAAGAGTGATGGAAATTAGGAGAGTGATAGAAACGAGTGTGAGTGATGAAATGAGGAGAGAGCAGGTATGACAGATAATCTACTGCCTACTAACATGGTTTTGAAAGCTATTTATTAATTTTTTTTAGCCTTCAAACATCTTAAAATGCACATATAAAGATCAGAGAAATCAAATTTTTGATTTGAAACCCCAAACCCCCCAAAATGGCTCAAATTTGGGACCTCACTGGTTTTAAAACTCCTTAAAGCAGTTGCATGCTCAAAAGTTGTTGCTGTTTCTGGAAACCTGTTTGCTTTGACCTCATATCTGGAGTTAATGTGTTGCAGCCTGGAATATTTATATATATAGGCCTACTTAATATTAAAATTGAATATTCAGACAGTATATACTCATTGTATCTCTGTGCTTTGAAGATTTTGTTTTTTAAAAAATACTAATTATTTCTGTGGTAGAAAACGTTGTGGCACCAAGATCAGCTACTATGGGGGCCCTTGGGTTTGTTATAGCCCCAGGGCCCTACGTGTTCTTAATCCGGGCCTGCTGTTAGACCTTACTTCATTTGTAACTTTGTTATTTTGTATTTATCTATGCTTGTAATTTGTGTATTTGTTCTTATTTTATTACTGATTGTTCACTTTAATAACGTTTAAACTTTATTAGTTAGGCTAATAGCTTTTGCTGTGGTATTGAAATACTCAAAGTTCAGTAAAAAAAAGTATGAACATGGTTAAAATATGGCTACTGTGGAAAAGGCAATATTAAATAAGTTCAAATGTATGAGATTGAAAATAAGATAAACAAACCTGGTTATTGTGTATTTTAAACATTCAGTTTATTAGTACTATTACAGAAATCATACCCGTTTCTTGTGTGTTTCATGTATGTTTCATGTATGTGCGTCTGACCAATATGCATCATATTAAGTTGATTGGTCCCACTACTATGTACTTACATCAAAAAAATAAGTACAATGTACTTATTGTGTTCATATTGTATTGCAAAACACTTTTGCTGATATTGAGGTGGATACGGGTAAAGTTAGGGACAGGTGTGGTGGTATGGGTAAGTTTAAGGGTAGGGTTAGGTGTAAGGGAAGTGTCAACAGTGTAATTATAAATGTAACTACAGAAATTAATTACAGATGTAATTACATGCAGGTAAAAACGACGTAATTCAAATAGACGTAAATGTCATTACAATTTATACTTGCACTTAAATCTTACATTTTAGGCCTAAATGTTTTTTTTTTTTTAGTGTTGCTAAGGGGTTCTGGGTGGTTGCTTATTTGCCAAAGTGAAAAGAGACTGCTATAAAAGAATATCCTGGTCCCTAAATACAGCTCATGTTCCTCCCTCAATATACGTTTATGGGCTTTTATGCCCATTTTATCACCCAGCAAGTAAAAAAAGTCTGATGGCTTACAAAAGTAATAGCACAACTCAACAAGCCTCGTGATTTGAGTATAATTCATGTCATATAACATCATGAAGGATGTTCATGTGGGACATTCTAAGGTTTAATAGGCAGTGGTTCCTAAACTGGGGAGCGCCGATGAAAACGGGGGTTGAGGAAGCGGCAAGGCCGAGGGATAGTGTACAGTTAGCAGATTATTATGCAATAGAGACCTCTGCCAGGGTAACAAAAGGACTAAACTGTGTAATTATCTGTGTAACTACTTTTGCCAGATAAGTAAATAATTGAACAAAATATTCATTTGACATTTTTATTATCTCAAAATGACGCAATAAACGCTTCAACGGTCTGTTATCAGTTATAGCAGTTGTTGTCATGCAATAACACACCACTAGAAGGCGCGATTGAAGAATCAGAATTGAGTACTGCAGGGAGCCATGTAGAAATATAAATGAATGATGCATGGCTCTGTACTAAGCATGGACAATTTTGTGAAAGGATTGCCAGTGAAAGGTAAACGTAAAGCAGATGATGAATATACTTCAAATTCACAAATACCAAAACAACGCGTCTACACCAGGCGCGAGTGGCGCGATGCAATAAAATCAAATAGAACCCACTGATGTTCAATCTGTTACTGGCGCGACACGACAAATCCCCGACAGTGAACTGATGCCCCGTTCTATTTATGACAAACTCCGGCGCGCTAACACAAAGGACAACTCGATTGGCAACGTTCGCTTTGTCGCGTCCAGTAGATATCAGCTGTTGCAGTGCAGCCGTCGCGTCCGGTGCGATGAAAAGACACGAAAATATAACGAGGCATATCTCGCCCTCGGATTCACCAGTACAAAGGTGGGTGATGAAGCCGAACAAGTTAAAGGATTAGTTCACTTAAAAATGAACATTTCCTGATAATTTACTCACCCCCATCTCATCCAAAATTAGGGCTGTCGCGGTGACGGAATTTCCCTTGCGGTAATTTTGAGTGGCTCAATAGCGCGATATGCGGTATTATCGCCATATATATATATATATATAATCTGTGTGTGTTACGATGTAACGAGGTCATATTCAGAAACCGAAAATAAAGCGTTGAAACAGGAAGTGAAGTAAACCAAAGAGAAATGTCAAATAAGGGTACACATAACAGAACATAAACCTGACAATAAAATTGTAGGTCTATTGTTATATGTATAACAGTTAGTTCTGATAATCGAACCTGACTGGACAAGAGACTTTCTGCTAATATTTCACCAGTAAAAGCAGAACTACTCATCGCTGCGCGCTCTAGACGGGATGTCTGTCAGTCAGTGCCGTTACGTTGTTACGCCACAAAGTGGCGGCAAGGGACTGTCTTTGAGTGAGTCTTTAAGCCGTTCATTCAACTACACGTTCAAAAACGGTTATTCTTTCAAAGAGAGATGTATGAAACGGCTGTTGAAATCATTTTAACTTTGAGCGCATTCACTGGGTGCGTCTCAATCAGCTCCCTAGTTCAGTAGTCAGGGCACTGATCAGGGAGTCAGCCCATTGACTTATGTCCTGATCAGTGCCCTGACTACTGAACTAGGGAGCTGATTGAGACTCACCCAGTGAATGTGAGAGAGATCGACTGAGCGCGTGCGATTACCTGCGTCTGTAGAGTCTGGTCAGCTGAGTCGCACGCACTGTCTGTTTAGGCTTGTTAAGTGCATATCTACGGAGCCTCTGTACAAATCACCATTGTACACATTATGTTATCATTACTAACTTATTTAATATTCAGTACACATGCACTAAGTGTAAAACGAGAAGGGCATAGTTTAACAAAAAAAGAAAACAAATATCGCGGTTGCTGCGGTTCTTGCGTTGCTCTGCAGTTGGCTCCTCAAATAGCGCGGTATTGCGATATTGCGGTTATCGCGACAGCCCTATCCAAGATGTTCATGTCTTTCTTTCTTCAGTCAAAAAGAAATTAAGTTTGAGAAAAACATTCCAGGATTTTTCTCCATATAGTGGACTTCAATGGCAACCAATGGGTTGAAGGTCCAAATCAATGCAGTTTTAAATGGCTTCAGAGGGCTGCACGATCCCAGATGAGGAATAGGGTCTTATCTAGTAAAACCATCAGTCATTTTCTAAAAAGAATAAAAATGTACATACTTTTTAACCTAAATTGCTCATCTTGTGCTGCGACGCGCCACGGATTACGTAATCACATCGGAAAGGTCACGCTAGACGTAGGCGGAAATACCGCCCCAGTGTTTAAAAAGCAAACGTGCGAAGACTAATACAAACATCCTTTACCAAAAAAAAAAAAAAAAAAAAAATCTAATTTTCTCCTCCAACTTCAAAATCGTCCAACATCGTTGTTTTAGCAAAAATAAAAAAAAAGGTAAAGGGCATTTGTATTAGTCTTCGCATGTTCACTTTGTAAACACTGGGGCGGTACTTCCGCCTACGTCTAGCGTGACCTTTCCAACGTGATTGCGTAATCCGTGGTGCATCGCAGAGCAGCGCAAGATGAGCAACTTAGGTTAAAAAGTACACATAAATGTTTATTTTTTTTTAGAAAATGGCCGATGTTTTTGCTAGATAAGACCCTATTCCTCGTCTGAGATCGTGCAGCCCTCTGAAACTGCATTCATTTGGACCTTCAACCCATTGGTTGCCATTGAAGTCCACTATATGGAAAAAAATCCTGGAATGTTTTCCTCAAACTTAATTTCTTTTTGACTGAAGAAAGACATGAACATCTTGGATGAGATGGGGGTGAGGAAATCATCAGGAAATTTTCATTTTGAAGTGAACTAATCCTTTAAGACGCCAAAGTAGCCTAGTTAAGTAGCTAGTACTATTAAAATCACAATATTTCAAATCATAATTTTGCAATCAAGGTCATGTCTGAGAGTGCCTTTTTGGGTGCATGTATATTCATCAAACAATCCTAATAAAAAGCACAACCGTTTTCAACATTGATAATAATCAGAAAAGTTTACTGAGCAGAAAATCAGCATATTGGCCTTTATCACACTTCCTATTTCCGGTGAGTGAAGCAGTGTATCGCTACTTCCGGTACTATCACACGCAATCAAAACTAATGTCTGAATCCTCTCGCCAGTGTTACTGCAGCGATCCGGCTGCTTTACTTCTAAACAACAACACCCTTACCTCAGTTTTCACGATTTCCCGACACTGAAAGAATTGAGGAAAGCATGGGTGAGACTGATACGGCGGGATGAAGATCCTTCTTTGAAAATAATATGTGGGAGTATGTTTGTGTGTAGTAGACCTATGCATTTCCAAACTGAGGATGTTTACATCTCATATCTTCAGCCTGCTGAAATGTTCCCTTCCAAATGTGCATTCTGAATAATAAATAAATGTATTTCCCAAATAACCTGCCACAGTCCAGTGCTCGTCTTCTCATTAACAGTGTTTTTCTCTTACTGATCATATTTCATACCTGTTGAATTTACATTTTCAAATGAATTTGAATTTGACTGATAAACACCCTTATGAAAAGTAACCATGGTTTTATTATAGTAAAAATGTAGTTTTTTTCGTGGACTGATTACCATTTTTATTACAGTTTTACTGCAAATATGATGGTTAAACTATGGTTAGTGTAGCAAAACCATGGTTGATTTGTTGTTACCACGGTTTAACTACAATAACCATGTTTTTTTGTTTTTATTTGTAGTAAAACCATGGTTAATTTTCATAAGAGCAGTATTAAAATTGATGAACAAATGCGCCGTAACTGCCTTAAAGAAATTTAACGATGTTAAACATTTACTTTGAATATTAATTCAAATTTTTGGCATAAATGTGTGAATTACATACAGTGAAATGACATGAAAAATGACAGAATAATGACTCAAATATTTAATACAAATAAATAAATGTTCATTCTGATCTTATTCATCAGGTCTCACACACTGCAGCGTCGCGTCACTATTTAGACGAGCACTGACACCGTGCGGTGAAATAATCGCGCATGTTTACGAGCCTCGGCTTATGTTGGATTAAAAAACTACAAGTTCCTTTGAGTTTGGAAAATCCTGTACACAGTAATCATCAGAATCTCTCTTCTTCTGTCTCTGAAAATGTCTGGATTTTAAAATCATCCTGCGGATGCTCATTTTAAGAGGCGTTTAGTCAACTAGGTGTTAACAGCACGTTGAAAATATACATAAAATATACAAACATATACATAACCGGAAGAATCGATACACTGCTTCGACGAGCACTTGCGGTAATCAGCTCCGCTGAGATAAAGGTCTATTAGAATGATTTCTGAAGGGTCATGTGACACTAAAAATTAGTAATGATGCTGAAAATTTAACTTTGCCATCACAGGAATTCATTATATATTAAAACATTCAAATAGAAAAAAAGTTATATTAAATTGAAATATTTAACAATATTAATGTGTTTACTGTATTTGTAATAAATAAATGCAGCCTTGGTGAGCATAAGACACGTGCGTGGTGGTAGGGGTGGTGGAATGTCTGATAGGGCAGATTTCGTAGTGGGCGGGGCCTGTTACATGGTGACCATTGGGTAGAATACACGAACGACTCGTTTTGAGACACTGATTTACGGGGAATATTAAAAAAAGGAGTAACTGGATTTTTACCATTATAGGGTGGTTGTGTACACACACTGCCGACACACATTTATGTTCCGTATAAAAGTGAATTTTGCATAATAGTTCCCCTTTAATTCAAATATTACATCTAAAAATGTGATTACAACAGTGAGAGGGAAATCCAATTTGGTGTGTGGAAGAACGAGGAACTTCCAATGTTTCTGTGGCCTTTCTGATTTTGCTTTCAATGAGAGTTGATATTTAATAGTAAGGGATGAAAATACCTGCTAAGAATACCATCATTAGAATTTTTCTTATTAAATGCTGCAAAAAAAAAACCCCAGAAAGAATACAATCTTCAGGGAGAAACTGAAGGTTATGGCACACACTACATTATAATCAGCACTGTGATGCACATATCTTAATTTCTGCACTGAACAGTGCGTTTACATGCATAATATTAGAATGATTATGCTTAAACCACAAATGAGTGAGGTCATGTGATCACTTTAAAGGGACAGTTCACCAAACAATTCTGTCATAATTTACTCATCCTCATGTCATTCCAAAACTGCATGACTTACTTTCTTCTGTGGAACATAAAATATGATATTTGGAGTAATGCATCAGTGTTTTGCTTTAGTTTTTTTTTCAAAATGTTGTTTGCTTCTTAAACATATCTTCTTTATAATGACAGAATTAATAAATAATGACAGAATTTTCATTTAGGGGTGAACTATCCATTTAAGTGGGGCAACTTATTTTTTTGCCTGTTTCTAACAGCTTATGCCTATTGATGTCAAGAGCAGAGTAAAACCTTCTTTCACTGTTCGTTTACCCTTGTCGGTGAAAACTTGAAACAGGGTTTTATACTGAACTGAACTGCTGTAACTCAGGAACTGACAATGACTGACATGTCAAAATCTTTCATTTCTTTGTTTCTTATTTTACTACTGAATGTTTATTTGCCTTGAATAATTGAATCAAAGGCCATTTTAATACTGCTGTCAAATGATTAAATCGCATCCAAAATCAAAGTTTGTGTTTACATAATACACCGATCAGGCATAACATTATGACCACCTTCCTAATATTGTGTTGGTCCCCTTTTTGCTGCCAAAACAGCCCTGACCCGTCGAGGCATGGACTCCACTAGACCCCTGAAGGTGTGCTGTGGTATCTGGCACCAAGATGTTAGCAGCAGATCCTTTAAGTCCTGTAAGTTGCGAGGTGGAGCCTCCATGGATCGGACTTATTTGTTCAGCGCATCCCACAGATGCTCGATTGGATTGAGATCTGGGGAATTTGGAGGCCAAGTCAACACCTCAAACTCGTTGTTGTGCTGAAAGCACGCTGGCGCTCACGTGCCCACTGTTGGCGCTTTCGACGGTGGAGGTCAGCATGGGCACCGACTGGTCTGCGGCTATGCAGCCCTATACGCAACAAACTGTGATGCACTGTGTATTCTGACACCTTTCTCTCAGAACCAACATTAACTTCTTGAGCAATTTGAGCTACAGTAGCTCGTCTGTTTGATCGGACCACACGGGCCAGCCTTCACTCCCCACGTGCATCAATGAGCCTTGGCCGCCACTGTTCCTTCCTTGGACCACTTTTGATAGATACTGACCACTGCAGACCGGGAACACCCCACAAGAGCTGCAGTTTTGGAGATGCTCTGACCCAGTCATCTAGCATCACAATTTGGCAAAATGTTCAGTTGCTGCCTAATATATCCCACCCACTAACAGGTGCCGTGATAAAGAGATAATCAGTGTTATTCACTTCACCTGTTAGTGGTCATAATGTTATGCCTGATCGGTGTATATGTTTGTGTACTGTGTATAATTATTATGTATATTTGAATACACAAACATACATGTATATATTTAAGAAATATCAGCATGCACTCATTATATATAAATCATTATGCATATTTATATATAATTTTATTTCTATATAAAAATTATATATAAATATGCATAACAAGATCATAATGTGTGTGTGTGTGTGTGTGTGTGTGTGTGTGTGTGTGTGTATATATATATATATATATATATATATATATATATATACACACATATATACATACACACACACATACACACACACATACACACACACATATAAAATGAGTGCATGCAGATATTTCTTAAATATATACATGCATGTGTGTGTATTTACATATACATAATTACACACAGTACACACACATATACACCAATCAGGCATAACATTATGACCACTGACAGGTGAAGTGAATAACACTGATTATCTCTTCATCACAGCACCTGTTAGTGGGTTGGATATATTAGGCAGCAAGTGAACATTTTGTCCTCAAAGTTGATGTGTTAGAAGCAGGAAAAATGGGCAAGCGTAAGGATTTGAGCGAGTTTGACAAGGGCCAAATTGTGATGGCTAGATGACTGGGTCAGAGCATCTCCAAAACTGCAGCTCTTGTGGGGTTTTCCCGGTCTGCAGTGGTCAGTATCTATCAAAAAAAAAAAAAAAACGTTGAAAAAAAACCCCCAAGCGGAACTGTAGATACATTTACATCAGCAATGACTACAGAAATTTCGGTACAAACTCTAGTGATGGATGGCACCCGTTAATGCTGAAA
The DNA here is from genome assembly GCA_039654105.1 of Coreius guichenoti. Classification (NCBI taxonomy): domain Eukaryota; kingdom Metazoa; phylum Chordata; class Actinopteri; order Cypriniformes; family Gobionidae; genus Coreius; species Coreius guichenoti. Next base: position 12,392,886 of record CM077174.1, on the reverse strand, counting down.
ATTTTTGATGGAAGAAAAAAATGGTAGTGACCAGAGAGAGTTGGCAGGGGAGCAGTCTTCTATTAACACACACTGCACTTTAAATCACAACATTTACAACTAGTCGCTTAGTTTTGTTTTGTACATTCTATACAGACTGTCACTACCTGAATAATTTGTGGGTGCTTTCGTTTGTGGGATGCGTGCCACTTTGTCGTAATGATCGTATTTACGACTTGAGTGCACATGAACCATAAAGTCGTAATTACCGGTGGGAAATGACTTGGGGCGTTGAGGGCGTGTTGATTCCAGAATTACGGCGGAAGCAAATTGGTATTGATTATAATAAATTGTAATTGTGAATGTTGACTGAATAATTTAGTTTGCACTAGTGTTGATGAAGAAGACCTTACAAGAAAACACTAATCATATAGCAGGTTTATGAGAGACTACATTTCCCATCATTCTCTGTGGCTACACAGGAAGGATAAAATACACAGATATGAATCGCACACCTAATGCACATCATTTGCGCTTTATTTTGTTGCATTAGTGCTCAAATGTTTCCTGTTTTAGTCTGTAAGTAAAAAAGAGAGAGGAAAAATAGCCAATTGCCTAGAATGTCCATTTTATTATGGACAAAATCACTTGATCAGTCTCAGTTATCACGATTTCTGAACCTGTAAGCAAAAACAGGAGAACTTAGAAGGTGTACCAGTTTAGATGCAGTGTACACACAGCCATTGAAACCTTGAAATCAAGATTATGACTGAAGACGAAAAAAGACAGAAAGCATCAAGCATGACAACATCTGCCTTTCAGGTAAAAGAAAAACATTCTGGAGAATGAATCAGAAAGTCCCTTATGCAGATGGCAGGATGAAATGTAAATGCTTCGACCAGAAATTACAGGGGGGGGGGGGGGGATATTGTGTTCAGAAAATAAGAATTTGTTCCCACTACACACAATTTGTGGTAAAGTGTTGTTGCCTTGTTTTAGTTAAATTGTGTACATTTAGTAAAAAACCAATTTAAATGACATTCCTTTTTTTTTTTTTTTTTTTATAAAAAGTTTCTTTTTTTTTTTTTATAAAAAGTTTCTTTTTTTCTTTTTTTACTTTAAGTAGGTCATGAAGCTAGTTATGCAATACGTAAAAAAAATAATAATAATTATAACCATACTGGAAAGACACCAAAACAGTACAAAACCTTTGAGAACCAAACAAGGAAGGTGCATTTAGCCTCAAGTGCAAGAAGACATTCCCACGTATTTATAATAAAATCTGGCAAAATGTCAACCTATCAGATGTTCTCGCAAACAAACTTTCTGATTGTGAGTCAACGTTTCAGTTTCAGTGGTTAGAAGAGTTTCAGTCACAGCTTGCTTCGCGCAGCTGTTGAGCTGCAGCTGATAATCTTTTAGTCCCACCACAAACCACTTGTAATGCAAACGGTTACCAGTGCAATTCTCATCTTCTGACTAAATGGGATATAAATGGCTTAGAAAGCCATTGTGAGTGTTATATTGGATTTGAAAAATCCAGTGGTTTTCCTAGCGGCTTCATAAAGCTTGTGTGACCACCACAATTACAACATTCTGCATCATTAAAAGACTGGAATAGATCGGAAAACGCTAAAGTAACTCAAGTGGACAGTAAGGACGGGCTCCACGATATGATATTATCACGATTCTTAAGCCATGATACGATATTATTGCGATTTTAAACGCTTAGCGAAATGCTGAGTACTGCAATAACATACAACCGGCCAAAAAAAATTCGCTGTTTTGATTTAAAAAGCCAAATGCTTAAGAGTCAATGATCGGATCATTATTGCAGTGATTATTATGTTTCTAGCATGTTATATGTTTGGCAACAGTTCTTCTAACCCTAACTGATGGAGTGTGTAGCTTTTCATTTCTTAAACAACCATGTAGGAAGACACATCATGGCCATATTCCAGGATGATAATGTCAAGGCTCAAATTGTGAAAGAATGGTTGTGAGGGAGCATGAAGGATCATTTTCACACATGAACTGGCACCTCTGAGCCCAGACCTTAAATTCATTGAAAGTCTTTGGGACTCTTGCATTGCCAAAATTGATGCAAATCTTGATGGAAATAAATTAGAGATGCACTGATCATGTGGGGTAACAGCGCTGTTTTATCATATTAGATACATTTGAGTGTGTTGAAAGTCATGTTATAATGCGTTCGCTCGGCGGCTCCTATGAGACACTTGTTTCACACTGCAGTAAGATAGATCGATATTAGGCATTAAACAATAAGACTAACTGTGTTGAGCTATATAACAATGATTAGTTTTCTGTCGATGAATGGATCCAAACAGTTGATCACCTGTCTAATAAAACACATAATATATTAAGGGGGGGGTCCAATGCTATTTCATGCATTCTGACTTATTTACACTGTTAAAGAGTTGATTCTCATGCTAAACATGGCCAAAATTTCAAAAAACGAGTTGGACATATGACGGAGTATTTCTGTGCCAAATACACTCCTTCAGGATTCGAATAAGTTTCGGAAAGTTTTTTTCAAGTATGGCCCTGAATGACTTCATAAAGGGCAGAATTGCTTGTATGGGCACTTCTCCCGGATGAGCGCATGCGCACATGAGCAAAAGCAGGAGTGCGCACATCAACGAGCTTCGTTCAGGTTACGGGAGCCGTCGCCGCTGTCATTTTGTTTTTAGACCACGAAATCAACAATGTCACTAAAGAAGTGTGTTTTTGGTTGAGAGGGAAAGATAACCTTGTTCAGCTTCCCAAAGAACCCAGCGTTAAGGAAACAGTGGATCGCAGTTTGTTTTTCTGGAGAAGCAACGGAGTTCTGCAAGTGTGTTTGTTTGTTCCCGGTCGCGAGTGAAACTGCATCAAATGTCTGTGTTTTGTTGGCAATCGGCGCATAAGTGCATATGTCAACAACACGAATGTATAGTGAATAGAAAGTTATCCAGGGAGGGATAATGCTGTAGACTGAGTACAATGCCATGATGGATTGTGTGTGTGTATGTGTTTGTGTGCGTGTGCTCTCTTTAGCTCCGCCCACGGCACGCCTCCACGAGTTCGGTTGTTTATGAAAAAAATCGGTACAGCGTATCTGTCTTTTATAAATCTGATAAAACTAAAGACTCTTCGGAGATATAAAGGATGCAATGCTACTCTATAGGTACTCAATATTAACATGAGACTGGCAGAAACTGTGTGTGTTATGTACCCTTTAAAGCGCCTTTGGTGTTTCCATGGTTTCCACAAAATAAAACTGGAAATCGAGGGTAATGCGGGTATGATGTTGTTGATAGACGATGCTCGGAAACAGTCCGTGTCCTGGTTAAAATAGCTTATTTCTCTGGATTTAAACATACTTGGAAGCATTTGGGATAATTTAAGTAACAAAATATATAACATTGTTCTAGTGGTTTTTAGATATTTTAAGCCAAAAATCTTACATATTGTGCCTTTAATTAAGGCATTACAATTTAACTAAATTCATTAGATTTTAGTCGACTAAAATCTTATGATATTTAGTCGACAAAAACAATTCAGGTGACTAAAATATGATAAACTAAATGGTATGTTAGTCAAAAGACTGACTAAAACAATCAAAATTTGCTGTCAAAATGAACTGCTTTGTATCGCTCTTGACTACTGCACAGTACATCACAACTGTGCGTACTGCCACCTAGTGGCACTTAGTCTTCTTTCTCTACGAGAGAGAGAGAAATGCGTAGCTCTGATTTACTCACACTATGAAACTACAGTTTGAAAGATTTCCTATTATTATTATTATTATTATCATCATCTCCCACATTGTAAGTGCGCAATCCCAAGCCAAAATTCAAGCCCTGAAAAGATCAATACTCGTCGCCCATGTATTGATACAATATCCTCACGCAAAATATCAATACTATGCTGTACCGATTTTTCACCCCATCCCTAGTGGACAGTGGTGGTGTAACTAAAGCTCTCATCACTATATAAAATATCTGTATTTCCTCAGAATCCAGATTTTCTGCACACAGTGTCCAAGATAAAAGAAAAACAAGTTTGCTCTATGCTGTGATGGATCACAGATCTGTATCGAAGCACTGACGCATGAGATACGTGCAGTGATTGACAGCTGAAAAGGGAAGCATGCCCTAAAGGGGCGGGGAATGTAATGAACAACACATGATTTTAAAGTTGCATGTAAATAAGATTCCATTACAAAGCCAAGTACGTTCCAAATAAATAAAAAAAGACATTTGGGAATGATTAATGAAATATTACAGCTGTTAATATTTCAGGGAAAAGTGTAGACTCTTTCAAAACAAAATAAGTAAATGTAGCACAGCATGAAGGTCTAAAACAAGCAATGATGTTTGCATAGTTATTAGCCGTGACTCTATTAATAAATAACCAAGTGCACTGATGGAAAACTCTAGCTGTAAAATAGCCTCGGTTGAAATAGCCTCAGCTGCAGACAAAGTATTTTTGTGAAAGAAAATTAAAGCTAGTGAAAGTTTTAGAATTATATTTTTTTTTTAGTTATGTCAAAAACATTATGTCGTCTTCACCATAAAATCTTCGTTTTCTTTATTCTTTAAAAGGGTCAGGATTTTTCCTTGAGCTTTTTTACATATAAAGAGGTCTTTGTACCATTGAAACATCCTGCAAGTTTCTCAGCTTAAAATGTCCTCATCGTTATAAACAAAGCATTTATTTTATCAAGCACCAAAAACATCTCAGTTGGATATCATGGGATTTGTAACATCACAAGTATATACATTTGCATATACAGTGGGGAGAACAAGTATTTGATACACTGCCGATTTTGCAGGTTTTCCTACTTACAAAGCATGTAGAGGTCTGTAATTTTTATCATAGGTACACTTCAACTGTGAGTGACGGAATCTAAAACAAAAATCCAGAAAATCACATTGTATGATTTTTAAATAATTCATTTGCATTTTATTGCATGACATTAAGTATTTGATCACCTACCAACCAGTAAGAATTCTGGCTCTCACAGACCTGTTAGTTTTTCTTTAAGAAGCCCTCCTGTTCTCCACTCATTACCTGTATTAACTGCACCTGTTTGAACTCGTTACCTGTATAAAAGACACCTGTCCACACACTCAATCAAACAGACTCCAACCTCTCCAAAATGGCCAAGACCAGAGAAGCTGTGTAAGGACATCAGGGATAAAATTGTAGACCTGCACAAGGCTGGGATGGGCTACAGGACAATAGGCAAGCAGCTTGATGAGAAGGCAACAACTGTTGGGGCAATTATTAGAAAACGGAAGAAGTTCAAGATGACGGTCAATCTCCCTCGGTCTGGGGCACCATGCAAGATCTCACCTCGTGGGGCATCAATGATCATGAGGAAGGTGAGGGATCAGCCCAGAACCACACGGCAGGACCTGGTCAATGACCTGAAGAGAGCTGGGACCACAGTCTCAAAGAAAACCATTAGTAACACTACGCCGTCATGGATTAAAATCCTGCAGCGCACGCAAGATCCAGTGCATGTCCAGGCCCGTCTGAAGTTTGCCAATGACCATCTGGATGATCCAGAGGAGGAATGGGAGAAGGTCATGTGGTCTGATGAGACAAAAATAGAGCTTTTTGGTCTAAACTCCACTCGCCGTGTTTGGAGGAAGAAGAAGGATGAGTACAACCCTAAGAACACCATCCCAACCGTGAAGCATGGAGGTGGAAACATCATTCTTTGGGGATGCTTTTCTGCAAAGGGGACAGGATGACTGCACCGTATTGAGGGGAGGATGGATGGATAGATCTTGGCCAACAACCTTGAAGATGGGTCGTGGCTGGGTCTTCCAGCATGACAACGGCCCGAAACACACAGCCAGGGCAACTAAGGAGTGGCTCCGTAAGAAGCATCTCAAGGTCCTGGAGTGGCCTAGCCAGTCTCCAGAGCTGAACCCAATAGAAAATCTTTGGAGGGAGCTGTATTGCCCAGCGACAGCCCCGAAACCTGAAGGATCTGGAGAAGGTCTGTATGGAGGAGTGGGCCAAAATCCCTGCTGCAGTGTGTGCAAACCTGGTCAAGAACTACAGGAAACGTATGATCTCTGTAATTGCAAACAAAGGTTTCTGTACCAAATATTAAGTTCTGCTTTTCTGATGTATCAAATACTTATGTCATGCAATAAAATGCAAATTAATTACTTAAAAATCATACAATGTGATTTTCTGGATTTTTGTTTTAGATTCCGTCACTCACAGTTGAAGTGTACCTATGATAAAAATTACAGACTTCTACATGCTTTGTAAGTGGGCAAACCTGCAAAATCGGCAGTGTATCAAATACTTGTTCTCCCCACTGTAACTGCCTCTAAATCAGCACCAAAGCCAATTCCCACTGGCATTCAGTTACTTAACGGCTGACACCTGTCTACAGCGGACAAGCACCGTGTCAAAAGCAAAGAGATCCCATTATAATGGGACGCTGTCCAGTCTGGATACAGTATACAGATGCCTGTTTAGTTTCTAACGTACTCCACGTGCTTTAGCTACTCCTGACAACAGGACAAATGGTTTCAACAGCCCGTTCGCATCTCTGTACTCTGCCCCAGGAAACACGTGATTGGTTCATTTTATAACGACGTCCCGGATAGAGTCTGAAGACTTTTGGCTTGAAGCGGCACTGCGCAAACCGATCGGTTTATGACATCAAAGTACCGCGAAAGAAATTCGAAAAGCATACGGAGCCGTGTGTTCTAGTGAGCGACCGATATAATCGCATCGACCAATAAGTTTTCCTGTTTGGCCAATGTGTCGGAAGCGGGACTTTTATTTCGATGGTGCCAAGAATGCCAGTGCCTGAGCCCACAGTGCTCCCATTCTCAGTCTTCATTAGGGCTGCAAAGGGGCTGAAAATTTCCTGTAAATTTCCAGAAACTTTCCAAAAGTTTCCGAAAACTTCCAAAAAATCCTGGAAAATTTCTGGAAACTTTGCAACCCTAGTCTTCATTAGTTTACGGTCTCTGTTTAACAGTTCTCTCTAAAGCCCAGTTTCCACCAAAATTACCCGGAACAATTTGTCCCAGGAACTTTTTTTCCCCCCAGACCTGTTGCTGTCTGCGTTTCCATCGCGGTCTAAAGTACCATGATGATTAGTCCGGTGACTTTCCAGTTCCCGCTGGATTCCGTCCTCCGCATATAAGCAAAATAAAGCCTGAACCTTGTCGTCGGTCCATCGGTCGTATTTTTTAAACTCCATTGTTGATTCGAATAGCAAACAACTCTTACTGCACGCACCGCAACAGACTTTTAAAAATGGTGGTTGAAATAAAATGCTGTGTGAACTCAACCAATCAGCATGTTCAGCACCGAAATCCCACCCCCGAAAGTTCCTGAACTTTGAAAAAGTACTACCTCGCGAGATGGAACTGAGTTCCTGCGGTGGAAACGCGGCTTAACACATTATTATATAGAACTAGGGTTGCAAAGTTTCCAGAAACTCTCCCGGATATTTTGGGAAACTCTCCCGGATATTTTGAAAATTTTCGGAAACTTTTAGAAAGTTTCTAGAAATTTACCGGAAATTTTCAGCCCCTTTGCAACCCTAGATAGAACTATTAAACAAATAAAGTAAATAGTATACAAAAAGTAGTGTAGTGTATGTTTTTATATTATTAGTAATAGAAAGGCTAACACTATAATACTTTCTCATTTACTGTCAGCATTCAACAAATACACGTGTATATCATTTAAACAAATCTTTGAATATCTAATAAATAGGGGTGTAACGATACATCGTTATGTCGAAATATCGCGAAATAAAAATGTGATATGTATCGTTGATGTAAACGATATGATTCGCGATATAGTTCGTTTTATCCAAGGCTCAGCTGCTTACTGTATTTATAAGGTATAATTCACCCAAAAATGTAAGGCAGCGGCTATTTGTGAAAATAGCATATTTTCTTAGCAATAGATTCTAGTGAAAATAGTGATATATTCTATTTACACCATGTAAAAATAACAGTATTTTCTTTGCAATAAGTGTAATAGTTAGATGATATTTACACTTATAAATAGTGCCAGATACTATTTACACCTCAGAGTTCTTGTACATTAAACGGTATGGAATAATAACAGTGTAAATGATTACATTTATTAAAATTTAATGGATGCCGCCTATTGGGACAATAAAGCACTCCCTAAACCTACCCCTTACCCTAACTGATAAAAACTTTATTATTAAATAAACGCTAGACAATTTATTTCCACTTTTCGAATATTTTCTTCATCTTTATTGAAAATAAATGCGTTTCTGATCTGATATGTGATGGGAAAAGGGAGTAGAGCGAGTTCAGCAAAAGGCGGATTCATGCAGATGCTTAGGGCTTCCTTGGCCACCAGGGGGCCCCAAGAGCACATGAAATGACTTGTTGCTGCATGTTACTTTATGATGATTGAAATCACGAAATGGCCTTAAACTACTAAAACTGCAAGTTTTCTAATATATGCACGGATTGATTCTGACAGCGCTGCACGAGCTCGCGGCGCCATCGGCTGGACACTATTAGCTTGTTAGCCAGGGTTCAAAAATAATGGATATTTCGATATGTATCGATACTGAAATATCTGAAACGATACCAATACTCCTTTCTACAGTATCGATACACCGATACCTCTCCACTCCGACCGACAGCGAGTTGACACGCACCCGCCTCCTCTCATTCACTCCGGTTAAATAGTGTTGGTGTGACGGGTCTGAATTTCGCACGGGATTGCACATAATTCTACTCTTTCCTGCTCACATCTGAAGCGCACACACATGCAGTAATAAAGCCACCTGCACCTCCAAGTGCAAAAATGAGCTCCTTTTCCCAGCTTATTAATGGTCAAATACACTCAAAAATAATGTCACAATGCCCATCTTGGTGAGTATTAACGTAAACACAGTCGTAAACAATTCAGGAAGAATGTGTAACAGGAACAGTATTTTGGATGCATGCGTGCGTCAGGTCTTAAAGGGACAGCAGCCGAATAAACGTGCCACTCTCTATGTTGTTAATGTTATTCAAACTACAAAAAGACAAACGATCACTTACTGCTCTTGACTGATTAACTTGTGTAACTTTAATGGATTCATCTGTATTTAATTACAATGAAGATTATCCAATGTTATTTTAAATTTGATTACTTTGTTTTTTTACTCAGTTTCTTACCTGAATACTGTTAGACCTACCTGAAAAAATAAAGCAGTCTATTTCATTTGTATCTTTATTCTATTGTATTTATTTGTGCTATTGTTAGTAATTTGTTTATTTGTTCTTATTTTATTACTGTTTACTTGTCTTTTTAATTCAATTTACCATTTGAAATCAAGCTTCCTTGTGCTGTGTGTAAGCTATTGCAACAAAATTACCCCATTGTAAAAAATACATTGAGTTAATATTTGTGAGATAATTGTAATGGTAATTGATCAACGTTTATATATGAAAAAAAAAGCTTAAAAGCTTTATCATATAAAGTGATCTCTTCGGAAGAAATTTTTGATTGCCTAGACTTTCAATAGATGGACAAAAAAATAAATAATATTAAAAATATCAGTATATGCAGTGTTTTTTTCCCTGTGGTATCGAAAATGGTATCGAATATCGATACTTTTCCAGGTATCGTATCGAAGTTAGAAATTCCAGAATCGTGACAACACTAGTTCAAAGTGCGAGAAAGTTTCACTAGCTCGGTGCTACTCGTCAGTTGCCTGGTAACCTTTTTATGAACGGATGGATTTGAGAAAGTGATATGGTTTAGTGCGAATACCTTATCTGATGTGCGGCATGTTTTGGACAGAGTACAGCATAGCTTTCAGTTTCTGTTCACAGTAAATGCTTCTCTGCAAGTGCTATATGTTTGAGTCGCTCAAAATTATCATTTGGGAACGCAACATGCAGCAAACATCTTCCCAAATTCATAATGAGAATCATTTATAAATCTATTGTTGTCAACAAAAAGAAGCACTAAGGTCTTCCTGTGTTTCCGCCAAAAGAAGTCTCTTCTGCTCAGCAAGGCTGCATTTATTTGATCAAAAATACAGTAAAAACAGTTATATTGTGAAATATTATTGCAATTTAAATTAACTGTTTTCTATGAGAATATCAAGTAAAATGTAATTTATTCCTGTGATCAAAGCTGTATTTTCAGCATCACTACTCCAGTCTTCAGTGTCACATGATCCTTCAGAAATCATTCAGATATGATGATTTGATACTCAAGATACATTTATGATTATTATCAGTGTTGAAACAGTTTTTTAGGATTTTAGGATTCTTTGAAAGCTTTCTATTTCAGATAAATGCTGTTCTTTTGAACCTTCTATTCATCAAAGAATCCTGGGGGGGAAATATTATAACTGTGAGCATATTCAGCATAAGAGACTTCTTTTAAAAACATATATATATATATATAAATTCTGCTTAGGGCCCCATAAAGGCTTAGGCCAGCCTTGATGCTGCGCTATATTCAGTTGCCCACTACGTCATATTCATGTCATTTTCACTGTGTGCTGTATGTAAAATTAGTGTTACCTTGTCTCCATTTGAAAAAATACGATTCCCAGTGCGCACAAACTTGCCAGGTTAATGAGTACCCTTTTTGGTTACAGTGTTTACTTCCTTTTTATTCATATTTTTAACAATATCTTTATTCGTAAAAAAAAAAAAAAAAATACTGCTACAGAATCAAGAAGTTGCCATCTAAAGTATGTCTGTTTATTTTACAGATTTGTTTTAATAATTTTATTAAATTCAAAAGATTTATTTCTAATTTTTTTAATAATAAAGTAAATATCGGTCGATCACTAGTTTGCTATAATTGCTCTCACGGTACTTTGATGTCATACACCAATACTGCGCAACACAGCGAACATGTTTGTTCAAAGCATTTGACTGCAGATAGAAAGTAGGCATTGATACTTTTTCCTATGCAAATGGCACTAACCAATCATAACAGTTGCCATTTACTGACAAGCCTTAAAGGAGCCGCCCCTTAAAAACAGATCATTTCAGACAGAGGATCAGAATGAGGGTTGAAAATAATAATTTCTGTGAATATTATATAACTTTTTTTTGTGTAAAAAAAAACACTTTATTAACAGTATAAGTGTAACATATTAAAATTGTTTAAAAACCCAAGCCATGATCCCTTTAAATAATAACAATAATTGCAGGTGGTGGTGTGTGCATAATAGTGCCAGAACGGAATTACTGAACGTTTCTGGCATCTGGTGGTAAACTGGAATATAACAGGAAGCTGAACTGAGTAGATTTTTAAAGGTAAAGTATGCTTCTTTTTTTTTTTTTTACAAAATACTTTCCATCTTACTGTAATATGTATAAAAAACTATTTATAAAAAAAAAAAATAAAAAAAATAAAAAAAAAAGACATTTATAAGCTGAATCCTGTGGCACTTTTAAAACACCGCAATGCACTAAGCGTCCCAATCAGTCCGACCAACAGCATGCTTTTGGGGTTGGACTGTCTGTTTGTCCAACCAATGGAGGACAAGGGGACCATAATAATGTTTTAACTCTGAATTTGATGACACTAGTGGTGCTGAAATGCACACTTAACCTTTAATATTAAAAGGCCAAACTACACAATACTACACGGTTCAGAGCAATAATTAGCCAATTAATTAAAAATTTAAAAAAATAATTTGGTCAACAGCGCCGAATGTTAAAACTTTATAAACTTAAAGACTGATTTTTAGGTCTTAAAAATTGACACATTGGGAAACTGCTAGTTAACGGATAATAAAACTGATTATAAAAAAAAATATCCAATTTATATTAATCCAATTTAGGGGAGCACAATGAAAACAAAAAAAGTGTCAGTGACTGTGTCTCAAAACCAAGCGAGCTGCCTATCTAGAAAACATTGTTGTTGGGTACTTCCAAACATTTTTGGGCAACTTTCTAATAAAATATTTTAGACGCATTTAATAAGGGGAGTTCAAACTGAACATTTTTGTGCATCACAGAGACATTCAAAAGTTCAAATCTAACATTTAGCCCCTAATCGAACATTCAAATATAAAAAAATAATTCACGTTAGAACCCCACTTTTTCGTTATTACAGGGATAGTTTACCCAAAAATGGAAATTACCCCATGATTTACTCACCCTCAAGCCATCCTAGGTGTATATGATATTCTTCTTTCAGACGAATACAATCGGAGTTATATTACAAATGTCCTGGCTCTTCCAAGCTTTATAATGGCAGTGAATGGCTGTTTCTGTTTTGAAGTCCATAAAAGTGCATCTATCCATCATATAACTGCTCCACACGGCTCCGGGGGGTTAATAAAGGCCTTCTGAAGTGAAGCCATGCGTTTGTGTAAGAAAAATATCAATATTTAAAACTTTACAAACTGTAATCTCTAACTTCCGCTAACTGTCGTACGCGCGTTCACAAGAGACTGGCGTTCCAGCGTATGACGTAGTTCTGGTGACGAACGCGGAAGCGCAGAGGATAGAGCAAAACAAAACCTGGTTCTCGCAAGAATCTTACGCTACTCCTGCATCCTACGTCATACGCTGTAACGCCAGTCTCTCGTGAACACGCGTACGACAGTTAGCGGAAGTTAGAGATTACAGTTTGTAAAGTTTTAAATATTGATATTTTTCTTAAACCCATCGATTCGCTTCAGAAGGCCTTTATTATCCTCCCGGAGCCGTGTGGAGCACTTTTATGATGGGTGGAGCACTTTTATGATGGATAGATGCACTTAGTGCATCTACACTTTTATGGACTTCAAAACAGAAACAGCCATTCACTGCCATTATAAAGCTTGGAAGAGCCAGGACATTTTTTAATATAACTCTGATTGTACTCGTCTGAAAGAAGAATGTCATATACACACCTAGGATGACTTGAGGGTGAGTAAATTTCATTTTCATTTTTCAGCATCTAATTTTCATTTTTAGGTGAACTACCCCTTTAAATGCTGATTTTTAGGTCAATGGGAAACTGCTAGTTAACGGATACTAAAATTGATTATTAAAAAATTATCCAATTTATATTTATCAAATTTTCCAAAGTGTCAGTGACTGCGGCTCAATACCAAGCGAGCTGCCTCTCTAGAAAAAAACGTTGTTGTTGGGTACTTCCTAACATTTTTGAGCATCAACTTTCTAATAAAAAATTTTAGACACATTCACGTTCAAACTGAACATTTTTGTGCAGCACAGAGACATTCCAACGCTCGAACATAACATTTAGCCCCGAATCGAACGTTCAAACCTTTTCACGTAAGAACGTTCGAACCCCACTTTTTTGTTATTAAAAGAAGCCTTCGAACTTTGTTGTACCTGAACATTTTTTACATTTAAGGCGTAAAGTCAAAGTTTAAATTGATTTTTTTTGCTTTCGGAACATCATACATGCCTAAGAACGTTCGAATTGAACATTATTAGATATCACAGATGTATGTAAAAGCTTTTTTATTTAATGCGACTATGAAGACCAAACCTGCTGCACGCGCCCATGCTGCCAAAAAATGCAGTCTAGCTAGAAAGCTCTTGAGCTTTTGAGACACAGCCAGAGTGAGTATAGTGACTGCAGCAGTATTTAATCTGCAGCTCTGTGATCAGATGACGTTGACGTGTGCACTTCAGGCCCTACTCTATTTCTTTCATATAGACTTTTAAACCATATGCCAAACATTGCACATTAAAAGTGGCTCAAAAGAGAGATCACTTACACAATCAAATCTACATGCGTGTAGTAAATAACCCCACATTCTCTGTAGTGAACATATGCAGTGCAAATGCACATTTAGTAAATCCAAAACATTTGCAAACGTGAATCGACTCACCAACAGATCGTTCCGCTTTTTATATCACTCCTCTTCTTCAGGTTGATGTGTATGTGTGGAGGCTTTGAAAGCACTAGGCCAGTGTGTGTGTATGTGTGTGTGATCTGGATCTCTATAAGCTACGTGGCTCTATCACACTTGAATATTACACCAGTTTACAGTCTCAACCCGTATCCGCTCGCTTTTTCCTACGTCTGAAAACGTCCAGGAGTCGAGACAAATCACGACCTTCCAAAGCAAACAACTTTTGCAGAAAAGTGTTGTTAGTTTTCACGTCCACCTCCATCCATAGCGAGCACAGGCTCTTCAAGCGTCTGGATAATCGCCATCATTTTCCGCTCAAGAATGTACACACACGTCACTGCGCATGCGTATCACAGCCGCGTCAAATTTCGTTCCTTTCCTCTTTCTGTTTGTAGTTATGCAACATATAGCCTATTGATGTGTTTTTTTCAGACGTGTTGTTTACGGGGAAAATCGAAACTGACATAAAGGCTGCATAAAATGTAAAATCTATATCCGGTTATATTAACTTCAGCATTCTTTTATAAATAGGCCTATTACAATCATTTGTCATGGCACTAGAAAATTACTTTTAAAATTCACATTTCACATGTACGACTACCTGAAAATGTCTATGGAGGTTTCAGTGTTCCTCGGTGTAACCGACAGATGGCGCCACAGGTAAACAGAGCTCCTCCGACAGGGGGAGCCCTCGCGGTTTGTTTACAAACGCAACAGCTAATGGCTCTCTTTTTCTATTGAACTTTAACGAAATATACTTTCATAATGTAATTCGTAACTGTGAAAGAAAAACAGTAAAGCAAGGCACACAAATAAATTGTTTAAAAAAAGGTACAAAGGGTTCTTTTCATTCATCTTCCAGTAAACCAATGTCTATCATCCCAACACATTTGCAGGCTTGTTTACACTTCATACAAATGAAATGAATAATGGAAAATGTCTACAAAGAAAATTACTTTTAAATTCAGAGAAGTAAGGTTTTGTCTCCGTGCACATTTGTGGAAAAATAATTTTTTATCATCCAACAACATGATTTCAAGAAAAAGTATAGGCAGTGACTGGACCTTTGTTTCCAACCAATAAGACATCATCTCAGAAAATATTTTGAGTGCCTATTGTGCATAAGCTTGTAGAATAGCATTACGGTAGTGTGTGATATGATACAATTAACAACTTAATAAGAAAGTACAACTTTTAAGAAAGAATACGTTTGTTACCATTAAAGATGAGAGATGGGAGTTCACGAGTCATCTAGTGTTTTGTACAAAGCGAATAAAATTTTATGCAATGGCATTACACTCAAATTGTTTGCGTTCATAATATACACTGATCAGGCATAACATTATGACCGGTGAAGTGAATAACACTGATTATCTCTTCATCACGGCACCTGTTAATGGGTGGGATATATTAGGCAGCAAGTGAACATTTTGTCCTCAAAGTTGATGTGTTAGAAGCAGGAAAAATGGGCAAGCTTAAGGATTTGAGCGAGTTTGACAAGGGCCAAATTGTGATGAGGATCAAAACTGCAGCTCTTGTGGGGTGTTCCCGGTCTGCAGTGGTCAGTATCTATCAAAGGTGGCCCAAGGAAGGAACAGTGGTGAACCGGCGACAGGGTCATGGGTGGCCAAGGCTCATTGATGCACGTGGGGAGCGAAGGCTGGCCCGTGTGGTCCGATCAAACAGACGAGCTACTGTAGCTCAAATTGCTCAAGAAGTTAATGCTGGTTCTGATAGAAAGGTGTCAGAATACACAGTGCATCGCAGTTTGTTGGGTATGGGGCTGCATAGCCGCAGACCAGTCAGGGTGCCCATGCTGACCCGTCCACCGCCGAAAGCACCAACAGTGGGCACGTGAGCATCAGAAATGGACCACGGAGCAATGGAAGAAGGTGGCCTGGTCTGATGAATCACGTTTTCTCAATCCAATCGAGCATCTGTGGGATGTGCTGAACAAACAAGTCCGATCCATGGATGCCCCACCTCGCAACTTACAGGACTTAAAGGATCTGCTGCTAACATCTTGGTGCCAGATACCACAGCACACCTTCAGGGGTCTAGTGGAGTCCATGCCTCGACGGGTCAGGGCTGTTTTGGCAGCAAAAGGGGGACCAACACAATATTAGGATTTGGTAAAAAGTATGTATTTAGTAAAAAGTTAACAGACTCCCATCCTCATTCATTAAGTGAACCATACAGACCCTTTTTAAGCCCATATATTGTGTGTGGATAAATCAAATCTGTTATTCCAAATGGGGGTTGTATGTGTGGTTAAGTTGTGGTTATAAGATGTGTTGGTGAAAAGAATATAATGTGATTGGTAGATTTGAAACAACAAAATACATCTTAATAAGAAATCAACACCCAATCTCCTAAAAATGCAAAACCCAAAACTATTCTCGTTAGTTATACATTTTTTTAGCCATTTGATATGATCTTTAACATGCCATTTATACAGTGAAAGTCAAAAGCTTGTAATCCACCATTCTTATAATCTTGTATGAGTCGTGCTCTCTTAATGTAGTTTACACACTTTCTCCGTTTAAAATTAAAATGAATTAATGGTCTTAATAGACACTTCTGGATTTCTACAGAGTGACAAGAAGCTGCTCTGTTTAAATAGAAAGTCAGTGGAGGAAATACACTGAGAAAAAAAAGGCTCATAAAACAACGGTCTGTCCACTAATCTCTTCTTGCCATTAGAAATTAATTGTGGTGTGAGTTATATTTGGAGTCTGCTTCCAATAATAACCGTTGTATAAGAGAAGTCACAGACAATTTTTTGGCATCATCCATTCATTTTTATGGGAACTGTCATTTTATTATTATTATTTATTTTTTATTTTTTAAAGAAATGATACTGTAGGCTAAATACCGAGAACATTATACAGAAGAACAGAAGAATACAGAATAAATACAGAAGAACATTAAAGAGCATCTACAGAAAATTCCACAAGTAACAAACAAGAGGAAACATACACACAAGGGTAAACATATGCAAATACAAATGAATAAAATAAATAAAATTAATCAAACTAAACCTCTTAAACAGAATAATCAAAATGCTCTCAAATTGTTTCAAGAATCTGTCACATTTTTAACATTTCAGGAGTGAGAGAGAAAAGAGCCCCAAAACCTTTGTTTATAAATAAATATTTGGTAATATAATCCAAGCCTTGTTAGGAGTGTCAGTATAGTAGCAAATATTGTAATTTAAATGAAAAGACTGCAAAAAGTTGACAAGAATTGCGATAGTCTTTTCTTCCCTATTGTGATGTACAAACGGCTTCTCAAACAAGAACAATATAGGGCGGGACTTGATTTTTCCTGTGGAGAATTGATTGGATGGTTGTGGTTTGCTATTGGTGGATCTCATGTGAGTGACAGGTCGCCCCGCCCTCACGTCATCAGAGAAGAGATGAGCTGCAAGAAGGGGAAGTTATTTTGATTAAAGATTACGAGGCACGTGAATAAAAAAAAAAATATGTGCAGGAATAAATAATTTAGCCTATAATAAATACTGCAATGGCGCTGCAATAAAAAAACACTAAAAAGAATCATTCTATTTATTTTTGAAATAGAATCTTTTGTATCATTATACATATCTTTACTGTCACTTTTGATCAATATAATGCATTCTTGGTGAATAAAAGTATTAATTTCTTTCAAAAAAAAAAGTCTCTAGAACTCTTTTCTGCTTATATGCATTTATTTGATCAAAAATACAGAAAAAAAACTATAATATTGTGAAATATTATTACAATTTAAAATAATGGTTTTCTATTTGAATATATTTTAAAATGTAATTTATTCCTGTGATCAAAGCTGAATTTTCAGCATCATTACTGCAGTCTTCAGTGTCACATGATCCTTCAGAAATCATTCTAATATGATGACTTATTATCACTTGTGCTGCGTAATATTTTTATAACCTATACTTTTTCAGGATTCTTCAATGAAAAAAAAGTTTAAAAAAAATAACAGCATTTATTTAAAATAAAAAAAATCTTTTGTAACAATATACACTACCGTTCAAAAGTTTGGGGTCAGTAATTTTTTTTTCTTTCTTTTTTTGAAAGAAATAAATACTTTTAATCAGCAAGGATGTGTTAAATTGATAAAAAGTGATAGTAAAGATTTATGTTAGAATAGAAATCTAAACAGTTGTTCTTTAAAGGGGTCATGAACTGGCTTTTTTAAAAAAATTTTATACTGTTGTCTGAGGTCAACTTATGACGTTCGCGTGGTTTTTACATTCAAAAACATCATAATGAATAAGTAATAGGCTATTTTCTACCCTGGTTTTAAACCTAGCTCTTGAAATGCTCAGTTTTTATGGGCGTACCGCATTGAAGACTTGGAAGTAACCGCCCACTGCTATGATTGGATAAGCTTTGCATATTATAATGAGCTTCGGCTCCCCAGTCATTACACGTGAGGGATTGTTTTGAAAACTTCCAATGTGGTGAAACGGCAACCGGAATGATTCCCACAGGGCTCGCAAAATGTCTTTATCAAACAACACAATGATTTATCTCTCATCCACCCGCAATTAATTGGAATGTTATTTTTTATTACTTGGCCGGCCCGATCGGTGGATATAACCGCAAACCGTGCATAACACACACACACACACACACACCATTTCACTGTTTAAGATAGTGCGAGCCCTGGCCCAAGTCTGATCCTGAATCGCAGGACAATGAACCAACAACACCTCAAATACAAAGCCTGTGACAGTGTGGAAGTTATGTTTAGTTAGACACGTACATAATCAGTAGATATCAAACGTATCAATGCAATACTATCACACATAAAAAACATTTTTTGCCCCACCCATGGCCTCTGACTGACAGCCCTGCATTACCATAGTTTCTGAAAACAACAGGAATATTAATTAGACAGGCCAAAATTGACCTGTTCTTATCAGAGCTCCTGAGAAAGGAGCTGTAAAAATATATTGCGATGGTTTTTGGTACTTATACCGCAAATATATATTCTTAAGGACATCAACACCTAAAATAAAACTCCAGAAAGGTGTAGTATATGGGACCTTTAAGAATCGATGAACTGTAAGTGTTGACCGCTTCTGTTAACCGGCAGAGGGCGCCACGTCGTCGTGTAAACCCTTCCCTCTGAGTCTACCTCATGGAAACATCTAGGCATTAGTTCATAAAATCAAAATGGTTGAACTAGTTGTCATGAGTCAAGTAGCCTATATTTAATATACATTATAAGGATTCTGAGCAAGTTACAGGCTTTTGCAGGTAGTCCATTGTGTGGTGCTATTTGTACTAACTTACTGGTTTGCAAATGTTAAGGATGCCTCGAGAAATGTACCAAAGCGATTGTGAAAAACTGCAATAAATAGAACAGTTTCACTTTGAGGCTCATTTGTGTCTCTATATGAACATGGCAAGCCATTTTAACATTTAATCCTTAAAATGTACTAGTATCTATTTTCATGCTAGTACTTATTTAGATACTAGTATCTTTCATTAAGTACTAGTACTTATTCATTAGCTACTAATGCCTATTCCTTAGGTACTAGTGCCTATTCTTTAGATAATAGTAGCTTTTTAAAATATACTAGTAGTTATTACAGTTTTTCTGTCGCTTTGGTACATTTCTCGAATCATCCTCGACATTTGCAAAAAAGTAAGTGCATTTCTCAAAACCATTCGTACAAATAGCAAAACACCATGAATTACCTGCAAAAGCCAGTCGCTTGCTCAAAATCCTTAGTTCATCTCTCAAAAGTAAATATCTGTGTCAATGAACATGTCAGTGCCATCAGAATGACAAGTCCTTGTGTCATTGTGTACGGATAAGACAGTCAAATTGCTTAGTCATGCTGTCAATATAACAGTGTACTCTGGAGGGATGTTCTGATGTAAACTACAGTGGGGAGAACAAGTATTTGATACACTGCCGATTTTGCAGGTTTTCCTACTTACAAAGCATGTAGAGGTCTGTAATTTTCTAAAACAAAAATCCAGAAAATCACATTGTATGATTTTTAAATAATTTTTCATGACATAAGTATTTCATCACCTACCAACCAGTAAGAATTCTGGCTCTCACAGACCTGTTAGTTTTTCTTTAAGAAGCCCTCCTGTTCTCCACTCATTACCTGTATTAACTGCACCTGTTTGAACTCGTTACCTGTATAAAAGACACCTGTCCACACACTCAATCAAACAGACTCCAACCTCTCCACAATGGCCTAGACCAGAGAGCTGTGTAAGGACATCAGGGATAAAATTGTAGACCTGCACAAGGCTGGGATGGGCTACAGGACAATAGGCAAGCAGCTTGGTGAGAAGGCAACAACTGTTGGCGCAATTATTAGAAAATGGAAGAAGTTCAAGATGACGGTCAATCTCCCTCGGTCTGGGGCACCATGCAAGATCTCACCTCGTGGGGCATCAATGATCATGAGGAAGGTGAGGGATCAGCCCAGAACTACACGGCAGGACCTGGTCAATGACCTGAAGAGAGATGGGACCACAGTCTCAAAGAAAACTATTAGTAACACACTACGCCGTCATGGATTAAAATCCTGCAGCACACGCAAGGTCCCCCTGCTCAAGCCAGCGCATGTCCAGGCCCGTCTGAAGTTTGCCAATGACCATCTGGATGATCCAGAGGAGGAATGGGAGAAGGTCATGTGGTCTGATGAGACAAAAATAGAGCTTTTTGGTCTAAACTCCACTCGCCGTGTTTGGAGGAAGAAGGATAAGTACAACCCCAAGAACACCATCCCAACCGTGAAGCATGGAGGTGGAAACATTCTTTGGGGATGCTTTTCTGCAAAGGGGACAGGACGACTGCACCGTATTGAGGGGAGGATGGATGGGGCCATGTATCGCGAGATCTTGGTCAACAACCTCCTTCCCTCAGTAAGATTGAAGATGAGTTGTGGCTGGGTCTTCCAGCATGACAACGACCCGAAACACACAGCCAGGGCAACTAAGGAGTGGCTCCGTTAGAAGCATCTCAAGGTCCTGGAGTGGCCTAGCCAGTCTCCAGACCTGAACCCAATAGAAAATCTTTGGAGGGAGCTGAAAGTCCGTATTGCCCAGCGACAGCCCCGAAACCTGAAGGATCTGGAGAAGGTCTGTATGGAGGAGTGGGCCAAAATCCCAAACCTGGTCAAGAACTACAGGAAACGTATGATCTCTGTAATTGCAAACAAAGGTTTCTGTACCAAATATTAAGTTCTGCTTTTCTGATGTATCAAAGACTTATGTCATGCAATAAAATGCAAATTAATTACTTAAAAATCATACAATGTGATTTTCTGGATTTTTGTTTTAGATTCTGTCTCTCACAGTTGAAGAGTACCTATGATAAAAATTACAGACTTCTACATGCTTTGTAAGTGGGCAAACCTGCAAAATCAGCAGTGTATCAAATACTTGTTTTGATGACAATTATTGTAAATTGTAGGTTACACCTTAGTGTATGTGGGAGTTTGATTGCAAAAGACTGAACAAGATTCACATTTACACTTTCTGTTTGTACTGTAATTTGTTGACAGACCATGTCATTGCGATACAGAAAGGAAAAGGACAGCACTGCATAGCACAAAGAAAAAAAACAAAAAAACAAAAGTAGAAATGTGAACATAGGACATTCTCCTTAGGGAAAACTGTACATGCAGTGCTGTAGGAATTACAGTGCAGTCTTCCTACACCTCCTGACGTTCCTGTCTGTTGGGCCACAAATTCTCATCCACATCACAACGAATATCTTCTCTTGCGATGCAGCGTGGAAAGAATCTTTTAGAGTGTCTTATCCAGCCTCTGCAGGCATCTGCTGTGAGGTCATCACACGCTGCATCCATGGCAGCCAGAAGGGTCATCTGTGTATGTGGCTGGCGATCATATACTTTCCATCTCCATGCTGAGAAAAATTCCTCAATGGGGTTAAGGAATGGGGAGTAGGGTGAGAGGAACTCCATCGGCATCCTGTTGTGGGCCGCAAACCATTGCCTGATGATGTTGGAGCGATGGAAACTGACATTGTCCCAAACTATCACGTACTTTGGCAGGTCATCTCCAATCTGACCCCTCTTGTTCAGGGATGAGATCCCTGTAGAGACTGTCTAAAAAGGTGACAAGACGCTCTGTATTGTATGGCCCAATAATGGGAATATGCGTTAGCACACCATTCTCAGAGATAGCAGCACCCATGGTTATGTTCCCGCCCCGTTGGCCTGGCACATCAACTGTAGCTCTGTGGCCGATGATATTTCGACCACGCCTTCTGCGTTTCGTTAGGTTGAAGCCAGCCTCATCCATGTAGATGAAGCTGTGCGGTGGTCCACTTGCTTCCAGTTCCATTATACACTATATCCAGAAGACACAAAATGAGTTTTATGAATTACATGCATTTTCATTTTGGCCAAGATACAGTTACATCAAATGTATACAGCACATATTGCATCTTCTTTTCTACAGCCATAGCAAATGTGTAAAGGTCACACTTACTGTACTGTATATCACTATACGATGTTGTACTGTTTACTGTGAGGTACTTGTTGCTGCATGCTCATACATGTTTTACCTGTACATACTGGTAGCGCAGCTCCTTCACTCTTTCACCATTTCTTTCAAATGGAACAGTGTACAGCATATTCATTTGGTGTCTTTTCAGCACCCTGTCAGTGGTTGAGATGCTGACTGTTTGGATGTTTTCAAAGATGTTGTTGTCCTCTATAATGGCACTCTTTATTTCCCTTAGTCTTATGGCATTGTTTTCTACAACCATGGTGCAAATAGCCTCCTCCTGTTCAGGTGTGAAAAGGGGCCCTCTGCCACCCCTGTGAAGTTGTCTTGCAGTCCTATGTGGAAAAAATATAGTAATGCAAAACACAAAATTGAGTAAGATAAAATGTCCCTGTTTACAGTTTTTTACGATTGCTTAAGCACAATTTTAAAACAGTACACACAATTCACACATCCACACACACAAGTAGCAGAACACCTCAGTTCTTTTGCAAAACGAAACACTTCATTCAAAACTTTACAATAATTTAACAAAACCCAATTTTGACACCATATGGCACACACATGGTTCATACAATCTGATTCTGTTTGATTCATTTACACACTGCTGTGCTCAATCTTAAACATTTGTAACATTTCTACTTTTCTAATGATATAATCTGGGTTTGATTTTTTTTCCAGATATATTTTTATAGTAAAGTACATATATTGACCAAACACAGCACAAGACCAGTACTGTACAATGATGAAAATATTTATTTCTCTACACAGTGTAAAATACGTCAAAGCATTTCCAAAAGTTGCATTTTGTACTAAAAAACAGAACATATTCTAAATACAATATAGTATATGAACAAAAACCTTTGTAGAGACAAAAAGAAAGCAAAAAAATCTAAAAATCTGCATCTGGCCATAGCACTTCATCCACATCACAGGTGATGTCCTCTCTCACAAGACAGTAAGGGAAGAATCTTCTTGAATGGCAACTCCATCCTTGCACAGACCCTGCATTAGTTAGGTCACAGGCCGCCTACATGGTTTGAATGAGGGATATCCTTACATAGGGCTAGAGATCGTAAACCTTCCACCGCAATGCTGCAAAAAAAACTCCCTCAATGGGGTTAAGGAAGAGAGAATATGGCAGGAGGTATGGCAGGAGTGAAAATTGTGGATGCTCATGAAACCATTTTGGACCAGAGCAGAACAGTGGAAAGATATATTGTCCCAGATGAGAATGTAGCCTATCTCATCTGCTCTGCATCCATTTGGTCTTCTGCTGTGACAATATTGTGTAGTCAGTCTAAAAATGAGAGTATGTGGGCCGTGTTGTAAGGACCTAAGTTCCTAAGGACCCCACTGATTGCAGCGCAAAATATTCAAAATAGCCAATGTTTCTCCCTTTTCCTTTTCTTCTTACTGTAACATTGCCTTTCATTTTTGTTGAAGACAGGTAAACTCACCTGTTGCCTTTTTATAGTGCTTATATTGTTGAGTTTACAGTTAAGCACCTAAGTGTCTACACACCTGACGGCCGTGTTTGATCAACTGGTTCATAGGTGTGGTATTTTGGAAAGCAGTGCCTTGAAATAGAAAAGAAGTGACATCAGGTTAGATTTCTGTGTCTAATGTAGAGAAGTGTGTTTAGTGTTTTGCAAAAAACTGTGTGTAGTGTTTTGCAAAAAGTGTGAAGTTGAAAATGTGCTTATAGTTGTGCAGATCTGGACTGAGGTTTTGCTCCTTAAGTGTCAGGTTTCACAAACTGTGTGTTAATTTTAATTTTAGTGTGTAAGCAATCGTAAAAAACTGTAAAGTATACTTACTGTATATTGTAAAATGCAAGTTGAATACTATAATATTTTATGAAGCATTACAGAAAGTATACAGTATTACAGTACAGTGCCTATTGTTAGATTACATACCTGTTCTGTCGACGAAAAGTCTGAATGATTGAAGACACAGTTGTTCTCCCAACATTTGGCTGCACCCTTCGACCAGCCTCGGCCATTGTAAGCCCATGATTGAGAACGTGGTCTACAAGTGTGGCTCTTATCTCATCAGGAGCGCGCATATGTCCTTCTGCCTCTTCCTGTTTTGCCTCCCAACTCCACCACGCAGCCTCACTCCTCTTCCTCTTCTCTCTGGCTGTTGACCTCGTCCAATTCCTTGTCCTTCCATTGTCAGACATTGTAACATTGTGTTGTGCTCCGGCTATATATATACTTGCCAGCTGATGGTTCATGAGATGCACCTTCGTTAGAGAAAGTCAAGATTCACCTGGGAGCAGATTTAGAAAAAAAGTCTAATGGAAATGTATAGAAATATGCTTGAAATATTATGACAACTTGTTCAACCATTTTGCATGTAAAGACTTATGCTATGAACTAATGCCTAAATGTTGTGGGGGGTGAGACTATTCAACAGAGACCCATTATAATACATTTTGATCAACATGACATAAGCAATTGATAATGTAGGAAACAGCAGAGAATTGTACATAATCATTTGCATGGATGTACCAAAGCATCTGCAACTTGTTCAAAGAAATGAGAAACTGCTTTTTTGATGTGCACAAGTGATACAATGATGTGAAGATTGAACAGGTAGTTTTGAGAATTTCAATTCTGATCTGAGAAATGTACCAGAGCGACTGAGAAAAACTGTAATTAGACACTAGTTCTTATTTTTTAGATACTGCTACTCATTCATTAGATACTAGTACCTATTACAGTTTTTCTCAGTCTCTTTGGTACATTTCTTGAAACATCCTTAAGATTTGCAAACCAGTCAGTGCATCTCTCAAAACAATTCGTACAAACAGCACCACACGATGGATTACCTGCAAAAGCATGTAACTTGCTCAAAACCCCTTAGTTCATCTCTCACCCTTGTGTCATTGTTCACAAACAAGATAGCCAAAATGCTTAGTCATGTTATAACAGTGTACTCTGTAAGTATTTTCAGATGTAAACTATGGCTACGTTTTTTATGACAATGATTGGAAATTCACAAGACTGCACACTATCTGTATGGCATATATACATTTTAAATGTCAACAGTACGAATTTAAACATTAGGCTACTACGTGGGATATTGATTGAAAGAGAGGATTCACAGTGACACTTTTACTGTTGGTCTGTCAACAAATTACAGTACAGCATCATTGCAATATAAAGAAAAAGACAAGACTCTCTTCTCTATATACACACATAGGCCTATGTACATGAGTGTGTGTGTGTGTTACATTATGTCTCTATAGAGTATATTTACTGTATAATGTAAAATGCAAGTGGACTACTGTAATATGGCATTACAGTAAGTGTACAGTATAGTGAACATTGTCTGATTACATGCCTCTTCTGTTCTACAAACGTTTAAATGGTTGAGGACACTGTTGTTCTCCCAACATTCGGCTGTACCTTTTGACCCGCCTCAGCCATAATGTCATGATTGAGAACATGGTCCACAATAGTGGCCCTTACTTCATCAGAAACATGTCTACAATCTTGGCCTCTTCGACCTCTTCCACTGTTTTGCCTCTGTACCGTTCCACCACACATTTTTACTCCTCTTCTTCTTCCCGGCTGTTGACCCTGTTTGTTGCCTATATGATCTGCATATAAAATAATGTATACATATTTTTAAGTGCATGCAATGAATCATTTTGAATTACTTTGTCATGTTATGCAGTGGCATATCCCACGAGACTGAACAATCACAACAAGATAACACACAGATGCCAAGTAGGCAGAAATGTAGGCAGTTGTTTTATTGTTAAAATAATAAAATGTTATGCATTAAAAGATGTTAATCACATAATGTTAGTCAAAATATATACTTACAAAGCCAAAGCTCCTGTAGCTCCTGTGGACACAGGCAAAAGAGAGAAAAAGAAGAAACATAATTTTCATCAATGATTATTGACTAATGACTAAATGTTATGAACATGATAAATCACGAATATATGATGACTGCTAGATTGATCACTTACACAATCAAATGACAATCAACTGTAAAAAGAGAGAAGAGAATATAGCCTTCAATGACATGTAAAAATAAATGAATATGAAATAAGATAATAAATAAGGAATGCATTTTCATTCTTGAATTAATTATTATTTTACTTGAATATATATTAATTAATTAAAATAAAATGTTTTATTTACGAGAGAGAGAGAGAGAGAGAGAGAGAGCGGGCGCGCGCAAGAGAGAGCCTTTGAGACACCGCGCTACTTCAAATGGCGTCACACACATTTAACTGACGACTAAAATATATAACTATAACTGGCCGTAAAAAGACGGAAACCACTGTTCGCGTAAATACCAGAGTTGGTACATATAATGGAAAAGGCAAGTAGTCAATTGTATGAAAATTTAATGGGTTATGAAAGCGCCAGTTCGGCAGGAAAACGAACAGTTCCCCGAGACTGTCATAGTAATAGCAATTAGATTTTATTATTTACATTCTTCATATATTTAGCTATATTTAATTGATATTGGTTTACGTTTTAAAAGTAACAAAGGCATTTGTTGCAAATTTGTTAAGTAACAAGTACTTACCTCAGGAAAACTCGCAGCTGGCGTCTGGCGATGCACTCAGCATGGACGTCCGTTATGCGCGCACTCGACACAATCCTCAGTTTATATGCCCGCTGCCAGGTGTTTGCGCGGGCTTTGCACGCGAGTAACAATTTAAATTTTGTAAGGTGTAAGCAAAGTTTATATTTTTTTATTTTTTAATAATTTAAAAATTACATTTATATCACCACACTTGTACTGTTATTACCCTGGCATTAAAAAAATATAAATAAAATAGAATGACTGCCTATTAGCCTATTAATTCATTGTAGGAATGTGGATTTTATAGGAGAAAATACTAATATATAAATTACTTCTTTGTCTCCCACAAAGAACTCATTTTACATCCTTCCATCCATGTTTTTTATTTAACTTTTAAACATCCAGTGTGTGTGTGTGTGTGTGTGTGTGTATAGGTTATATATCTGTCTTCTTCGTTTACAGTAGCACTACTGCTTTTACTTACAGTAAAATAGTGCAAATTCCCATATACAGTAAGCTACTGTAAATTTAATTAAAATACCCATAATGCAGTGCATATTACAGTAGTTAACCTTAAATAATATAAATGGTATTTTACTGGGGTTTTTTGCGGTAAGTAACTGTAAAAGTCTAACAGTGTAGCCAACCGTGCCGATTCCGAACGCTGCTAGAATGCATGTAGGGACGCCGCCACTCAGGTCTCTTGTCTGTTGCCTGGCTGCCAGTTTCTCCGTAGCTTGCTAAACGTGCTATTTGAGCAACGTGAACACACATTAATAATACAATTTAAAAAAATATATATGATCATAACGCAGTCGCGATTTACATAGCATATGTGTAAACTCTTGCGTTACCAAGGCAACGACTGACTCCGTTATCAGCCCCACAGTGGAAAACCTTTTTGCCAAATGCATGACAGAAATGTATGCACTTAATTATGTTCTTATACATTTTTTAAAAATTGTATTTTTATTCATGGTAATATGTGGATGTGGATTATGGTAATACCATTTGGACAAACTATGTTTTGAATAAGCACTTTTTAACTGTTCTCTGAGGTTGAGTTGAGTATTCTCGTAACCAGAAATAGGACATCAGTACATTTGTTGCAAATTTACAGACAATGAAATTGAGAAGTTTATATTTGTTTGGGGAAATACGTTTGTCAACTGACAAAGTTTCCTGTTTGTCCTATAAGTTTTATATTTAATAAAATCTTTTAAAAATTACATTAATTATACATTGATTTCCTTGATAAAAAGTAAATTGAGTAAAACGTGTAAAAGGTGTGGATTAGTAATCTGGCCCCTTGGTATGAAGGAAAAAAAAATGTTGGTCCTCGTCACTATCGAAGTTGCCCATCCCTGTATTAAATAGACACTAGTACTTATTCATTAGCTAGTCAATGGCAAAAATTTAGAATAGTTAGTCACTATCGAAATAAGTACAATATCTAATAAATAAGTACTGGTACCAATTTAGTAGGCACTATAATCTAATGACTAAGTACTAGTGTCTATTTAATAGGCACTAGAATCTAATTAATAAGTACCAGTATCTAAAAAAAATAAGAACTAGTATCTAATAAATAACTACTAGTATCTTTTAAAAAGGTACTAGTATCTAAAGAATAGGCACTAGTAGCTAATGAATAAGTACTAGTACTTAATAGAATAGATACTAGTATCTAAAAAATAAGTACTAGTAGCATGAAAATAGATACTAGTTCGTTTTAAGGATTAAATGTTAAAACGGTTTGCCATAATATGAAGTGATGATAAGAATGATGTGCCCGGCAGGTGGAGCTGCAGGCAATGTTTCGAGGATCAAGCTTTGCAACAGAGTCAGGATGGTATAAATTTGTGGAATTGCGAATTTCCTCTTGTCGGGTTGGTTTGCAAAAGTTGAAGTCGTTGCACATTTATCTGATTCCTGATATAAAAGAACTTTGATGATGTTACAGCTAATATCCAATGTATATCAAGCAGCTGGTTTAACTGATGAGTACCGTATTTGGCTTTTGTACCACTTCCAAATGTTGCATTGAAATATTATTACTTTTCAGTAAACACAATATATATCTGGTATAACATTTGAATCTGTGCACTGTAGAATATATTGTTGATGTTTGGACAGGTCCTCCAAATTCAGTCAAGAACTTGAGTCCTGTGCCATTGTTAATTAAACAATTGTAATTTGGAAATAATTATATGAATTCTATAACATTAATGGGGCAATCATGCAATAAAACACAGGTAGATTACAGTTAAAAAAAACAACCACCTATAGTCCTAGCAATCAGTTACAGTTTTTTTAATTTAAATGTTGCTATAATTATTTTATAATCATAGAATTATCACATACATACAATTCATACATTTAATACAATTATCTTATTTTTATTGTGGTATTTTTAACATTACAGTTGTAGGAAAAAATCATATAATGAATGCTGAAAAAGAGAAGGCTGATTAATTCCATAAATAGGCAGATCAGGTTTGTCAATATTGTATTATATAATATTATGTTAAATTAGATAGATAGATAGATAGATAGATAGATAGATAGATAGATAGATAGATAGATAGATAGATAGATAGATAGATAGATAGATAGATAGATAGATAGAAGCAGTAAAAACAATCTTTGAAACATTTACAACATTACAACATGAACAACAACTGATACACATCAAAACCAGTCTTTTGATTGGGAAATATATAACCAGTACTAAATCTGTACTTTAAATGAATCCTTTTGAACTGTACACAAGTAAGCACTTACTGTCAAGTATTTACAAAAATTCAATAAATTACTAGTGTATGTTTTCTAGAAGGGTATAAAGTGTCTTTTTATAGCTCAGGACAATTATTGGAGTTTTGTTTAAATATCCATTTTGACTCAAATGTTTGTTCAGTGATTCGCTGCACCTTAATTCCTTAAAGGGATAGTTCACTCAAAAACACAATGAGAAACAGTGCTTCGAAGAGCAAGTTAATTGGTTCATTTTTGGTTTGACTGTCTATAAAAACAGAAACAAATGAGCCAATGTTGACGTAAGAGCACAGAACTAGCTATAAAATTAATGTGTTTTGGTCTGAAAAATTTGATGGGAAACATTGATTGCATATTGAACATTTAGACATTGTGAGACATTGTATGAAACTCGGGAGGAAACACATGAGAAATAAGATATTTTTCCTCAGGAGCAACATCTGAGAAGTAGAAGACTGAATCAACTGAATCAATATTTGAAAGAGATCTCATTTGTCATCAGCAGTGCCTCCATCCATGTATTTTATGCAAATGTTGTGATTTTTGGGAAAAATCGCTGAAAGGAAACACCAAGATGTGCAAAAAAAAAAGCTCAATTGAGGCGAATCATTTTATTATGCGATAACAAGACCTGCACATAAACTACAATGCACTGTAAGAAAAAAGTTGTTAAAATTAAATTGTTAAAATTTTTAAGTACAATCAACTTAGATATATAAGTCATTTCAACTTAAATTACATTAAACTGGCTTTAAAAAATGAGTTAAATCTATTTGCAAGTTAAATATAACTTATAAAAGAAAGTTGAAAATTGCTTATTTTGATGAGTTAAAGTTGTCATGACTTAGTGATCATAACATTTTTTACAGTGTGGAAACACATTTACCAAACAAAAAACATTTTCCTCCACAGATCATGTGATTGGACTATAGCAGACCAATCGCATTGCACACCATCTAAAATGTTATGTCTGTCCTTAAAAGGATTTGGTGTAATAACCAATTTGTTCTCTTGAGCACAAACAGTGCTTTATTCGCTAATGTTTTATGGAATATTCACACAGTTCAATTTGCAACTTTGGGTGGAAACATAGCTATCGTGACTTTCCAGCAAGGGACCACAGATCCAACACAGATATAGTCTTTTTCCAGGAATTTCCTCCTCAAGTCTCGACAGGTCCCAACTCTCTATATCAGTCTGAATCATCTATTTATATCACTGTTTATCTTCTCCAACACTTTCAGCTCAATTCTGCTCAGTTCTACAACACTGTCTTCTGGGTGTATGTTGACGCCAAAAGCTAATAAAGTTTTCCCCTGCGAAAAAGAAAAGCAGCGGATCCAGGCAACTGTTTCCCGAGGCCAGAACGTGTGTGATGACCGCGGCCTTTCTCAGGTTTTGAATATAATGGCAGGACTCTCCTAAACCATTGTTTCTAATGTCCATCTCCGCCTCCAAAAATAGAGTTCGGACGATGTGATACGGCATAAAGCATGCAAGGAAAATCAGCAGAACGATGATCACAAGAGAACAGGACTTCTTGTGATTGAACTGAGATCTTTGATTCGGCCTGGTCTTCTTGAGCTTTAGCAAATAGAAGGCCGCAAAGATGTAACAGATCGAGATGACCGCAAAGGGCATAACGAAGCCTAAAAACAAGACGCCTCGATTTAACACGATAATGGTCCCCAACTGGGATGGTTTCAGTTCCAGGCATTTGATCCGTTTAGACTCCACAGAAGTTCCGGCTCCCAGAAGTGGGATGGACATCAGGGACACGATCAGCCAGATGACGATGCATATGGTCCAGGCTCTCCGTGGGGTTTGCCAGCGCACATATGCGAACGGCTTCACGATGGCCACGAAGCGAACCACGCTCATAACCGCGAGGAAGTAGACGCTGCCGTACATGTTGATGTAGAAGACGTAGGACATGATCCGACAGGTGATGTCTCCGAAGACCCAGTGGGAGTCCATGAGATAGTAGGTGGCTCGGAAGGGCAATGAACACACCATCATCAGATCAGATAGAAGGAGATTGAGCATTAGGAAGTTGACTGGAGAAAAAGACGCTTTTCTTCTCCACGAGGAAACGAAGAAGATCAGGGATATGAGGTTGCCAGCAAGCCCAAGGGAAAAGATTAACAGATAGGCAATTGGGTAGATGGTGTGCTTGAACTCACTGATGGAGCAGGTGTCATTTGTGTTATTCGATCCATTCCGATGCCCCATGGTTGAGTCGGGAATTCTGTGAACAGGACATACAGTAAATCAAAGAGATCACATTTAAGATTGATATGGAATTTGAATCATTTTCAAATTGGACAGCCTAATGGGTGTTTGTTCAGTTTCAGACACTATGTCCCAAGGGTTGATTTTGATTTAAACTAACAGATTTTTAACTTTATTTTGCTATCTTTTTACAATGCCTTCCTCATGTACAGTTTTTCCTCAATCGCTTTGGCTCAACTTTCAAATAAAAGTTATTTGTCTCAAAACAGAAGGTTCAAGAGATAGTTCACCCAAAAATGAAAACTGTGTCATCATTTACTCACCCTCATGTTGTTCCAAACCTGTATGAGTTTCTTTCTTCTGAAGAATGTTGGTAATCAAACAGTTGAAAAAAAAACCCTCTATGGAAGTCAATGGGGCCGATCAACTGTTTGATTACCCATATTCTTCAAAATATCTTCTTTTGTGTTCAACAGAAGAAAGAAACTCATACTAGTTTGGAACAACATGAGGATGAGTAAATGATGACAACATTTTCATTTTCGGGTGAACTATACCTTTAAAACTCACCTTTGATCATCAAAATTACATATTTAAACGTGTTTTTTTTTTTTTTTTTTTTTTTTTCCTGTGAAAGGTTTTCTTAATGCCTTATAATAGCTTGAATGTAACTCTACACCCTTGCTTCATTTAGAATACGTGGAACCATAAATATGCAAATTAGTCCCCGCCTCTACTCACTCGCACCAGCTCAGAATACCTAATCCATTCGCTCAACTCACGTGGAGATACTGGTTTAATTCAGCCATATATGTTTGAACCAGAAACTGACTCAGCGTCTAACAGCGCTCGTCAATGTCAAACTGATGGCCAATCAGAACAAAGAAGGCGGGGCTTACACAACACATTTAGT
This sequence comes from Coreius guichenoti, assembly GCA_039654105.1. Taxonomy (NCBI): domain Eukaryota; kingdom Metazoa; phylum Chordata; class Actinopteri; order Cypriniformes; family Gobionidae; genus Coreius; species Coreius guichenoti. The sequence continues at coordinate 12,360,038 of CM077174.1, read as the reverse complement.
TTTTACAGTGAAAGATTGCGTGATAAGATATTTGACAACTGTTTTTTTTACGATGGATATGTTTAACGTCCCACAGTAACATACAGTACAGCGATGCAACTCTTTTTTAATGCAATTTCACTATTTTGAATTGAAAATATGCTATCACTTAAACGATAATGTCCTTCATAACTGAATGTGATGAGAATTAGAACATATTAGACATACAAACAAGAGTGAATGTGTGCATATTTTTAAATAAAATATTATTTGCAAAGAGTTTAAATGGATTACTCACAAATATATAGGCTATCATTAGACCAGGAACTTCTTTAATTTCTTTCATTTAAATTTAAAATTAAATTACAATTAAAACTATTTAATTTCTTTACATAACCAACCCCCCTCCCCCCTCAAAAAAAAACTTTGGTCCCAATGTTAAAGACATGGTTACGGCCTTGGTTTTATGTATCGCTCTCTACAACGTCGGACACATAACGGTATTTGATATGATTAGCCTTTGGCTTGACTACTTCATCAAACAGGTAATAATGTGTTGCTTATGTCACACAAACCATGGCTGTTTCTCAATATGTATGGCGCGCACTCCGTGCCAAAATCAAGCATCCGAACGACCGACCGACCGACCGAACGTCTTGTACTTTGAGCATCTTACTGAGCGGGTGACCCACGTGACGACCTGACGTGACGTCAGCGTCTTGAAATTATGTTTTTTTTTTTTACCACGTAAGTATCCAAGCTGATGTGTAAAGACTATAAATTGACATTGCAGGCTCTAAATACAGAGATATGCCTAAAAGAATACTCAGCCATTTCCTGCATCCTGCTGTACTGCAATAAGCCTTTGAAGAAAGGTGTTGTTGGCTATTCTAAGTCTTTCTAAATGATGAACTGAAAAAGCTACCACCTATCATGACTTTCTCTGTATTCCATGACAGAATGAGCTAATGTGTCAAACTTTCAAATGCCAGACTCACCTATGATATTCCCTCGGCTGAGGACAGTGAGTTAACATAAGCTGTTGATGTTTTTATATATCAGAATGAACTCTGATATATAAATATCTTCTGCCAGAGAGAGAGGTCTTGTCAACACTGGATCTAACATGCATTTTTACTATGTCTCATGTTCTCATCTTGTAATCATTATCATTAAATACTGTGCTAGAGGGGCATAAAGTGGTTTGCAGCATATGGTTAGAATGCATTATAATTGTCTCAAATCCTTGTTAATGTACATAAAGACTTCATCCCAGTCTGTAAGACTGCATATTTTAATATTAGAAAGAGTGCTAATAATAGTATGTTAGATACCAGATATATTATAATATATAATATAATCGTTATCTTAACCTTAATTTATGTTTCTGGATAATCCAGATTTTTTTTCATGGTTCTCCCACGATTCTGAAACAAAACATTAGACAACTAAACAAAATAACATGTAATTTACTCGAGGTTCTACTATAAATGAGTCTATAATTTATTTATTTATTAATTTAAATAAATTAATTATATTAATCAAGGAAGGTTCCTTAGGCATAAACAATTATTAATAGCTACTTTTCAGTCTTTTAGACACAGATGAGAAAGTAGCCTATGCATCGCATTTGGTTTATTGTCACTGTAAAGGCATAGCATATTGTCACAATAGTAAACAACATTTTATAAAATAATCAAACAATTAAAATAATTTATTTTTCCAACAAATGTAAGAAGTAAAAAAAAAAAAAAACATACTGTCATATTGAGAATTTTTTTTTTTTTTGTCAGGAATATTGTAAACTACAGCAATTAAAAAAAAAAAAAGTTGGCTGTCAAAAACATAAATATTTGGAGTTGTCATTAAATATTTATTTGTTAATAGTTTGTTCAATATTAAAATAGTTCAACATAAACATATTTTAGTTAATAGCTAATTTGATTTTTAACATTACAACATCTTTAACATTACAAGTCTTATTTTTAAAAATTAGAAATAATTGTTTAATTAAATCTACATCTATTTGTTTGGATAAAGCAAATATTTCTAATACATATTATTTCTTTTGATTAAATCTATATATTTTTGTTTAGATAACTTTCTTCAACAAGAAAAATATACTTTGTGCCAGTTTTAACAAAATAGTTTTCATAGACATAGAAAATATTGTTTAGGGCAAGTTATTTATTTTTCATTGGCTCAAGTTATAAAATGTAGATGTGAACCATTACCCTAAATGTTTTTAATTGAATGAATGAAATCCTTTTTGGATGAATGAAAAACTTTTTGGATGAATGAAAAACTTTTTTCAGTGCACGTATCCTCCTGAGATTCAGACATATCTGATCTCTCTAGAGGAGGCATACACATTTTTATTAGATAGATCTATTAGAGATTAGATCTATTCCTGAACCTTTCGTTTCAATGGGAGATGGAGAAACGTGATGTGGAATATCTCGTGCTTTTCCGAATTAAAAAGCTTGCCCGTTTTGTTAATAATAGCCTCTGCTACTGCATTCAACTTTAATAATACTGCACATAACTTTATAAATCAGCCATTGCAATAATCAAATGGGGACTAGTTAGAGGATACAATCGAAGCATAAAAACGTTAAATTAAGGTAAGAAAAACAAACGTGTTACAACGTGTCTTAACACGAAAACAACACGTTGGGAAGACAACCGGTTACTCGCACTCCAGACCGGGCGCCATAGGTACGCGTTAACAACACGTAAGCACACGTAGGAACGTGTTACATATGATTTAATGAAACTGATCACTAATTTAGTTTTTTGGTCATGCTTAGATTTTATTCTTTTTATTAGTTTGTTATTTGTTTGATAGTATATTTAGCCTATTTTTTCTATACCTGTTTAGCCTATTAAAGCAACTTAAAAGTGAGGAATATTGCAAGACCAATTTATCCATCTAAAAAGGCAATAAATTGGGATGGATCGCAGAAACTGGGGCTGGTTTACTTACGGGTTAATTTTGGGGTCTGGTACAAATATGACATAGGCCAACAAAAATATGTAGGACTATTTTTAGGCTTGTATACACAATTAATCATTAAAAGGTTGCAATTTCCTGTGCTGCAAACATCAAATAGCCTAATAACTAAAGTATTGGGATAAAACTTTATAGTCCGGATATAAACGATGATGTTGCGGCAGCCGTGATCAAAATAAGTAAATGACCGTTGAATCTATTACATTGTTATTCCACTAGTTGGCGACAAGTGACTGATAAAATGTATTTGATGTATTATTGTATCATTCATTCAAGAGATCCATTTAAAAACTCAGGACGAAAGTCCTCTTCATTCATTAAAGTCAAACTTTATGATAATTTACGATTTTTCTATATAATTAATTAATAAATATTTTAATAGACACATTATAGTAGAACCTCAAGTAAATTACATGTTATTTTGTTTAGTTGTTTTGTTTTCAGAATCGTTGGAGAACAGTGAAAAAAAAAAAAATCCATATTATCCAGAAACATAAGCTTAAAAGAATTAATAATATATCTGGCATCTAACTTATACTATTATTAGCACTGTTTCTAATATTAAAATATACAATCTTACAGACTAGGATGAAGTCTTTATGTACATGTACATTAAAGGAATAGTGCACACTAAACATCTGTCATTATTTATTTACCTGTGAACATTGTACAGTAGGCAATACAATTAACAATAAAAAACAAGTTAAAATGATAATATACACTCACCTAAAGGATTATTAGGAACACCATACTAATACTGTGTTTGACCCCCTTTCGCCTTCAGAACTGCCTTAATTCTACGTGGCATTGATTCAACAAGGTGCTGAAAGCATTCTTTAGAAATGTTGGCCCATATTGATAGGATAGCATCTTGCAGTTGATGGAGATTTGTGGGATGCACATCCAGGGCACGAAGCTCCCGTTCCACCACATCCCAAAGATGCTCTATTGGGTTGAGATCTGGTGACTGTGGGGGCCATTTTAGTACAGTGAACTCATTGTCATGTTCAAGAAACCAATTTGAAATGATTCGAGCTTTGTGACATGGTGCATTATCCTGCTGGAAGTAGCCATCAGAGGATGGGTACATGGTGGTCATAAAGGGATGGACATGGTCAGAAACAATGCTCAGGTAGGCCGTGGCATTTAAACGATGCCCAATTGGCACTAAGGGGCCTAAAGTGTGCCAAGAAAACATCCCCCACACCATTACACCACCACCACCAGCCTGCACAGTGGTAACAAGGCATGATGGATCCATGTTCTCATTCTGTTTACGCCAAATTCTGACTCTACCATCTGAATGTCTCAACAGAAATCGAGACTCATCAGACCAGGCAACATTTTTCCAGTCTTCAACTGTCCAATTTTGGTGAGCTCGTGCAAATTGTAGCCTCTTTTTCCTATTTGTAGTGGAGATGAGTGGTACCCGGTGGGGTCTTCTGCTGTTGTAGCCCATCCGCCTCAAGGTTGTGCGTGTTGTGGCTTCACAAATGCTTTGCTGCATACCTCGGTTGTAACGAGTGGTTATTTCAGTCAAAGTTGCTCTTCTATCAGCTTGAATCAGTCGGCCCATTCTCCTCTGACCTCTAGCATCAACAAGGCATTTTCGCCCACAGGACTGCCGCATACTGGATGTTTTTCCCTTTTCACACCATTCTTTGTAAACTCTAGAAATGGTTGTGCGCGAAAATCCCAGTAACTGAGCAGATTGTGAAATACTCAGACCGGCCCGTCTGGCACCAACAACCATGCCACGCTCAAAATTGCTTAAATCACCTTTCTTTCCCATTCTGACATTCAGTTTGGAGTTCAGGAGATTGTCTTGACCAGGACCACACCCCTAAATGCATTGAAGCAACTGCCATGTGATTGGTTGATTAGATAATTGCATTAATGAGAAATTGAACAGGTGTTCCTAATAATCCTTTAGGTGAGTGTAGGTCAAATTAAGACTATGGAATGTCTGTATGTACAGTATGTCTGCTCTTTGAAAGTAAAACATACTCACAAGCATATGGATTCAGGAAAACATATTTTAGTGTTGTTTTAGGCATATATGTATTGCCTGTAATGTCCATTTATAGTCTTTACACATCAGCTTGGATACTTGCATGGTAAAAAACAGCTTATTTCAAGACGCTGACGCCACGTCAGGTCGTCACGTGGGTCACCCGCTCAGTAAGACGTTCAAAGTACAAGACGTTAGGATAGACGTTAGGGGTGTTCGACTCCTCGACTCCATTTACTTTACATCAAAACAGGGTCAGAAATACAAACCCGATTCCAAAAAAGTTGGGACACTGTACAAATTGTGAATAAAAAAGGAATGCAATAATTTACAAATCTCATAAACTTATATTTTATTCACAATAGAATATAGATAACATATCAAATGTTGAAAGTGAGACATTTTGAAATGTCATGCCAAATATTGGCTCATTTTGGATTTCATGAGAGCTACACATTCCAAAAAAGTTGGGACAGGTAGCAATAAGAGGCCGGAAAAGTTAAATGTACATATAAGGAACAGCTGGAGGACCAATTTGCAACTTATTAGGTCAATTGGCAACATGATTGGGTATAAAAAGAGCCTCTCAGAATGGCAGTGTCTCTCAGAAGTCAAGATGGGCAGAGGATCACCAATTCCCCCAATGCTGCGGCGAAAAATAGTGGAGCAATATCAGAAAGGAGTTTGTCAGAGAAAAATTGCAAAGAGTTTGAAGTTATCATCATCTACAGTGCATAATATCATCCAAAGATTCAGAGAATCTGGAACAATCTCTGTGCGTAAGGGTCAAGGCCGGAAAACCATACTGGATGCCCGTGATCTTCGGGCCCTTAGACGGCACTGCATCACATACAGGAATGCTACTGTAATGGAAATCACAACATGGGCTCAGGAATACTTCCAGAAAACATTGTCGGTGAACACAATCCACCGTGCCATTCGCCGTTGCCGGCTAAAACTCTATAGGTCAAAAAAGAAGCCATATCTAAACATGATCCAGAAGCCCAGGCGTTTTCTCTGGCATGGGCAGCTTACACATCTGGAAAGGCACCATCAATGCTGAAAGGTATATCCAAGTTCGAGAACAACATATGCTCCCATCCAGACGTCGTCTCTTTCAGGGAAGACCTTGCATTTTCCAACATGACAATGCCAGACCACATACTGCATCAATTACAACATCATGGCTGCGTAGAAGAAGGATCCGGGTACTGAAATGGCCAGCCTGCAGTCCAGATCTTTCACCCATAGAAAACATTTGGCGCATCATAAAGAGGAAGATGCGACAAAGAAGACCTAAGACAGTTGAGCAACTAGAAGCCTGTATTAGACAAGAATGGGACAACATTCCTATTCCTAAACTTGAGCAACTTGTCTCCTCAGTCCCCAGACATTTGCAGACTGTTATAAAAAGAAGAGGGGATGCCACACAGTGGTAAACATGGCCTTGTCCCAACTTTTTTGAGATGTGTTGATGCCATGAAATTTAAAATCAACTTATTTTTCCCTTAAAATGATACATTTTCTCAGTTTAAACATTTGATATGTCATCTATGTTGTATTCTGAATAAAATATTGAAATTTGAAACTTCCACATTGCATTCTGTTTTTATTCACAATTTGTACAGTGTCCCAACTGTTTTGGAATCGGGTTTGTAAGACAAAATTGCAGTTGTTACACACTTAAATTATTTTTTCCCCAACACAAAGCCTTAAAATCCTCTTATTAAAACCGCACACTTTTAGCATGACCGTCCAAATTAGTCCAATTTAGCGATGACTTGATGAGTGGCTATCAACGTTTCTACCTAGCTGTTGCCGATACCTAATTTTACAGAGGAAAAAGTCACGAAAAAAGCTGTTGTCGAGTGATGGCGCTAAACGCACATGAATTGTCTTAAAAGGTGCGTTAAAGATACTAAATACTAAAATACATACAATAATGTACACTTATTGATGTTTTTCTTCTTGATGTGAGTTTTGTTTATGATTTATGGTTAGTTTAATGATTATGAACACAAGGATAACCATGGAAAACCAAATCTATACCTATTTATTGAATTAATATATCAATTAAACTAAAGCTAGCATGGAGGAAGCCTATGTATAATTACGAACTAAAGTCGCTGTGACTGTTTTCTATTTCTAAAGTAAGCACTCAAATAATGTGTGTGACAAAGTTTCTGCGACAGCTCTCTGACGCGGTGTATTACGTCAGTGTCCGATTTCCTCGCTTCATTTCATTCACTCCTTGCTTATAATGCACTCAACTGCCATGAACTATATGGGGATTAGAGAATAAGTAAATGTCACGGTTCATGGATTCACTGACTCGCCCTCGTTTAGCACTGATCATTATCAGTAGCAGCTGTTCCTTGTTTAGTGGTCTATTTAATGTGTGTGTTTGCATGTCCTGTTTGTCAGTTCGTTGCAGACGCTATCAGGATCGGTTGCTCTTTTCTCTGGCGTCTTCTAGGACGTGTGTTCCCTGGAGCTCGTCTGGATCGGATCCTTTCATGTCTGTTCTTTGTCTGCCCATTGTAGTCCCTGCGTCACCGATTGCTGCAGTCATCCATTCTCCGATGCCGTCATCGAACTGAGTCTCTGAGTCACCTGCAGACTTCTGTGTCTACGTTTTCATCGAACTGTTTCTCTGAGTTGTCAATAAACCTGTTCGTACTCGCTATTGGATCTTCTGTGATTCTTTTACAGTGTATCGTGACAGAACGAACTGACCAACATGGATCCAGAGAGAGCTACGGACCTGCAGGAGTACCTTGCTAGAAGTGCACAACGTATGGACCAGCAGGATGAACAAGTGCTCGCCACAGCTCGGGCTGTGCAGGCTCTGGTGGCGCAGGTGTCCGAGCTGACTACCCAGGTTCAACATCTGTCAACACCCACTGCGCCAGCCACACCGCCTGTCCCTCCACCCCTTCCTCCCGTGAGTCATCAGCATGAGCCTCGGATACCAACACCCGAAAGGTACTCGGGTGAGCCTAATCTCTGTTGAGCCTTCTTAACGAAGTGTGCCATTTTCTTCTCTCTTCAACCTGTGACATTTGCTTCAGAGGAATCTAAGGTGGCTCTAGTGATGACGTTACTATCTGGGCGCGCGGCTCTGTGGGGGACAGCGGTGTGGGAGAACCATCATCCGTGCTGCTCCTTGTTCGCTACACTCTCTCAGGAGATGAAGCAGGTGTTCGACCGGGCAGTGGCGGGTCGTGAAGCGGCTCGCAGACTCGCCGATCTGTGCCAGGAAAGAAGATCTGTTTCGGATTATGCCATCGAATTCCGCACCCTGAGTGTAGCTGGAACGAGGAGGCGCAGTGGGACATGTTCCTGCATGGGCTGGCTGACCGCATCCAAAGGGAGGTCTACACCCTGGACTTACCCAAAAGTCTTGATGGTTTGATCGAGTTAGCATTACGTGTTGCTGCCTGTATACAGCAACAGATGGAGTATACACATCCAGTCACGAGTTGCGAGGTCCGAGGATTTCCCAGCGGCAACGGTGGGGGTGCAGTCAGCCATCCAGTCGATCAGGAGCCCATGCAGGTGGGTAGGGCTCGGCTTTCCCAGGAGGAGAGACAACATCGGAGAGAGAGAGGACTTTGTCTATACTGTGGAGGAGCTGGACATTATCTTAGAAACTGCCCAGTAAAAGACCAAGCCCGACAGTAGTTAAGGGGTTACTGTCGGGTGGGATCTCTATGGACAAATCCTCATCAGCCTCTCTTCTCCCGGTAAGACTACAATGGGCCACGGGATTCCACTGCTGTCAGGCGTTGGTGGACTCAGGAGCGGAGGGCAACCTACTGGACATTTCTCTGGCACGTCGTCTGGGTATTCCCATGGTTCCCCTTCAGCACACCATTTCCGTTCACGCACTTGGCGGGCAGAAGTTACCGGACATCACTCACTCCACGGGATCTATCACACTCATCACGTCCGGTAATCACACCGAACAGACATGTTTTTTTATTTCCAGGTCCCCCCTTGTGCCTATCGTTCTGGGTCACCCGTGGCTTGTCAAGCACAGACCCAGGATCGATTGGGGACAGAGCTCCGTTTCGGAGTGGAGCCGTGAGTGTCACGCTCACTGTTTAGTGTCTGCATGTCCGTCTGTCTCTTGTTCTGTGTTACAGGAGGAGTCGGTGAATCTATCTAACGTGCCGGAGGACTACCTTGACCTGAAGAGAGTGTTCAGTAAGTCCCGGGCTGCTTCTCTACCTCCGCATTGTCCCTATGACTGTGCTATAGAGTTAATGCCAGGTACCTCTCCGCCGAAAGGCAAGTTATACTCACTTTCCAGTCCTGAGAGGGAGTTCATAGAGAAATATATTTCTGATTCTCTGGTAACTAGGCTCATTCGTCCGTCCTCATCTCCAGCTGGCGTGGGTTTTTTTTTTTTCGTGAGTAAGAAGGATGGCTCTCTGCGACCGTGCATTGACTACCGAGGGCTGAACAATATCACGGTAAAGAATACTTATCCTTTGCCGTTGATGGATTCAGCCTTTGAACGGTTGCAGGGAGCGTCTCTTTTCACGAAATTAGATCTGCGCAACGCTTATCAATTGGGTCTGCATAAGGGAGGGGGATGAGTGGAAAATGGCGTTTAATACCCCCAGGGGGCACTTTGAATACTTGGTCATGCCTTTCGGCCTGTCCAATTCCCCTGCCGTTTTCCAAGCACTTGTCAATGACGTGTTGAGAGATATGGTCGATCAGTTCATATGTCTACCTGGACAACATTTTGATATTTTCTTCTTCTCTCCAGGAACATGTTCAACATGTCAGACAAGTGCTCCACAGGTCACTCGAGAATGGGCTTTTTGTCAAGGCGGAGAAATGCGTGTTTCATGCACAGTCAGTCCCGTTCTTAGGGTATATCGTCTCGTCTGAGGGGGTGCGCATGGATCCTGACAAGGTTAAGGCTGTGGTAGATTGGCCAATCCCAGACTCCCATAAGGCCCTACAGAGGTTTCTGGGATTCGCAAATTTTTATCGGCATTTTATTCGCAACTTCAGCCAACTAGCCGCTCCTCTGACTGCCTTGACCTCCACCAGAACGACGTTCAGGTGGTCTAATGGAGCTGAGGCTGCATTTTCCAACCTAAAGAGCCGCTTTGTTTCAGCTCCCATCCTTGTAGCCCCTGATCCGTCACGTCAGTTCGTGGTGGAGGTTGATGCGTCGGAGGTGGGGGTAGGTGCAGTTCTTTCCCAGCGCACTGCCGCGGACAACAAGATGCACCCATGCGCGTTTTTTTTTTTTTTTTTTCTCATCGCTTATCGACAGCCGAACGCAATTATGATATTGGTAACAGAGTTGTTGGCAGTCAAATTAGCATTGGAAGAATGGCGTCATTGGTTAGAAGGTTCAGGGGTACCTTTCATTGTCTGGACCGATCACAAGAATCTAGAATACATCAGGTCCGCCAAATGACTTAACTCCAGGCAGGCTCGGTGGGCTCTATTTTTCGGTCGTTTCGATTTTTCGCTTTCGTATCGTCCTGGGTCTAAGAACATGAAACCGGACGCTTTATCTCGTATTTTTGATCGCTCTGAACGCCCGTCTACTCCCGAATGTATTTTACCTAAGAGACTTTTTGTCTCTGCACTCACATGGGAGGTCGAATCGAAGGTCCGTACGGCCTTAGAAGGGGTAACGCCTCCGCCCGGGGGTCCACCGAGTCGGTTATTTGTGCCAGAGGGATTACGGTCAGATGTTATCCACTGGGGACATGTTTCCAATGTGGCTTGTCATCCAGGAGTTTCTCGGACTAGGTTTTTGGTTAAGCAACGATTCTGGTGGCCCAAGATGACTCATGACATCCGAGATTTTGTTTTGGCTTGCTCGGTTTGTGCTTGTGGTAAGACTTCCAATCATTCCCCTTTTGGGCTTCTCCAACCGCTGCCTGTCCCTTCGAGACCCTGGTCCCACATAGCGCTAGATTTCGTGACAGGTCTCCCTACTTCACAGGGAAATACGGTAATTTTAACCGTAGTGGACCGGTTCTCGAAGGCGGCACATTTTATTCCCTTGCCCAAATTACCTTCAGCCAAGGAGACAGCGGTTACGGTCGTTGATCACGTCTTTCGTATTCATGGTCTCCCGATAGATGTGGTTTCCGACAGGGGATCTCAGTGTACTTCCAAATAGAGTTTTGTAGATTACTGGGAGCGACTGTCAGCCTGTCATCTGGGTTTCATCCCCAGAGTAACGGTCAAACAGAGAGAGCCAACCAAGATCTGGAGAGAATGTTACGATGTAGGGTGGCTCAGAATCCTTCCTCCTGGAGCCAACAACTCTCATGGATAGAGTAAGCTCACAACTCGTTACCAGTATCATCCACGGGCCTTTCACCTTTTGAGTGTAGTATAGGTAACCAGCCACCAGTTTTTCCCAGTCTGGAATCTGAAGTTGCGGTTCCCTCCGCTCACGCCTTCGTCCAAAGGTGTCATCGCACATGGACAAGAGCCCGGGAGACTCTTCTTCAGGTGGGAGAGTGCACCAAGGCTCAGGCCGATCGCCACCGGCTGAAACCTCCCGTATACGTCGTTGGTCAAAAAGTGTGGCTTTCTTCTAAGAACTTTCCGCTCCGATCCGTTTGTAATAAGCTTGCACCCAAATTCATTGGCCCGTTTCCTGTCACTAAGATCCATAGTCCAGTGACAGTTCGCCTCAAATTTCCTCCTGCGTACAGGAGAGTTCATCCCGTCTTCCATGTGTCCAAGATTAAACTCATTTTTCATTCTCACATTAATCCGCCCGCCCCAGTTCCCCCCCCGCTGCGTCTCATAGATGGAGAACCAGCTTATTCGGTTCGTCGTGTTCTGGACGCTAGACGGAGGGGACGTGGATTCCAGTACTTGGACTGGGAGGGTTACGGTCCGGAGGAGAGAAGTTGGGTTCCTGCTAGGGACATCCTGGACCACTCCCTGATAGATGATTACAATCTACAGGTAGGTTCTCCTGGGAACGCCAGGAGGCGTTCTTAGGGGAGAGGGTACTGTCACGGTTCATGGATTCACTGACTCGCCCTCGTATGTGTGTGTGGGGGGGGCGTGGTCTCGTTTAGCACTGATCATTATCAGTAGCAGCTGTTCCTTGTTTAGTGGTCTATTTAATGTGTGTGTTTGCATGTCCTGTTTGTCAGTTCGTTGCAGACGCTATCAGGATCGGTTGCTCTTTTCTCTGCCATCTTCTAGGACGTGTGTTCCCTGGATCTCGTCTGGATCGGATCCTCTCATGTCTGTTCTTCGTCTGCCCATTGTAGTCCCTGCGTCACCGAGCACTTGCTGCAGTCACCCGTTCTCCAATGCCGTCATCGAACTGAGTCTCTGAGTCACCTGCAGACTTCTGTGTCTACGTCTTCATCGAACTGTTTCTCTGAGTTGTCAATAAACCTGTTCGTACTTGCTATTGGATCTTCTGTGATTCTTTTACAGTGTATCGTGACAGTAAACAAGTGAGCGATTTCGGACACAGCAACAGAGTCGACACCGAGAGTCGATTCCTGTGTTGGAGTCGACCCCGACTCTGGGGCTATTCAGAGTCGAGGAATCGACTCTTTTGGAGTCGACTCCCCATCATTAAGTGAGTTATTAGAGAGAGTATTACCTCAGTCTGTGTGTCTCTCAACAGTGTTCGGCACCAGCGTCTCTACTAATAGCGAAACTGCAAGTTTATCTACCCAAGAACAGCGCCGGTATTACCTCGCTAGTGAGAAATTCATGTAGGTTTTAAAACTATTTTACTGATAATCGTCAGAGCAGCGCTGGCAACACGTTTCTGTGCGAGTGTGTGTGTGTCCGAACTGTATGTGTGTGCGTTTGAGTGGGAGACAGAGCAGGAGAAACCGTACATAGCCTAATAAAAAGTGGCAAAAAACATGGATATTTCTCTTACAAAACCCCATTGATTAGTTTCAGAAGGCCTTTATTAACCCCCAGAGCCGTGTGGGGTATGTTTATGATGGATGGATGCACTTTTTTTGAGCTTCAAACTCGCGAGCACCGTCACTGCCGTTATAAAGCTTGGAAACATCAGGATATTTATTAATATAACTCTGTGTTCATCAGAAAGAAGAAAGTCATTACACCTAGGATGGCTTGAGAGTGAGCAAATCATGGGGTAATTTTCATTTTAAAGTGAACTAATCCGTTAACCCATTTAGCACTTAACATGCTGTATCCATGTTCTAAGTGCATTATCAGTAAATCACCCACATAAATTTGATTTCCCATCAGCGCTTTTATGGGTTTGTGGTCTCACGCTAATTTGCACTGTTGTGGTAATACTGGCCCTTTGTGTTTTGTGTTCACACCAGATTTGAATTTCTTTATTGTTTAAGCAAATTGCACATTGTTTGGCACGTACAATTGTCTGCACAATAACTAAAAGCACATGGCTAACTGATGAGTTGAGTCTCAGTGAAACTGTCATAGTCTTCACAACCTCTACACATTCTTTCATTGTGTGAGCCATCACATGCAAAATGATCCATTCAGTTATCAATTTCAGTCAAACGTATACAGTGGGGAGAACAAGTATTTGATACACTGCCGATTTTGCAGGTTTGCCCACTTACAAAGCATGTAGAAGTCTGTAATTTTGATCATAGGTACACTTCAACTGTGAGAGACGGAATCCAGAAAAAAATCCAGAAAATCACATTGTATGATTTTTAAATAATTAATTTGCATTTTATTGCATGACATAAGTATTTGATCACCTACCAACCAGTAAGAATTTCGGCTCTCACAGACCTGTTTGTTTTTCTTTAAGAAGCCCTCCTGTTCTCCACTCATTACCTGTATTAACTGCACCTGTTTGAACTCGTTACCTGTATAAAAGACACATGTCCACACACTCAATCAAACAGACTCCAACCTCTCCACAATGGCCAAGACCAGAGAGCTGTGTAAGGACATCATGGATAAAATTGTAGACCTGCACAAGGCTGGGATGGGCTACAGGACAATGGGCAAGCAGCTTGGTGAGAAGGCAACAACTGTTGGCGCAATTATTAGAAAATGGAAGAAGTTCAAGATGACGGTCAATCTCCCTCGGTCTGGGGCACCATGCAAGATCTCACCTCGTGGGGCATCAATGATCATGAGGAAGGTGAGGGATCAGCCCAGAACTACACGGGATGCTTTTCTGCAATGGGGACAGGACGACTGCACCGTATTGAGGGGAGGATGGATGGGGCCATGTATCACGAGATCTTGGCCAACAACCTCCTTCCCTCAGTAAGAGCATTGAAGATGGGTCGTGGCTGGGTCTTCCAGCATGACAACGACCCGAAACACACAGCCAGGGCAACTAAAGAGTGGCTTCGTAAGAAGCATCTCAAGGTCCTGGAGTGGCATAGCCAGTCTCCAGACCTGAACCCAATAGAAAATCTTTGGAGGGAGCTGAAAGTCCGTATTGCCCAGCGACAGCCCCGAAACCTGAAGGATCTGGAGAAGGTCTGTATGGAGGAGTGGGCCAAAATCTCTGCTGCAGTGTGTGCAAACCTGGTCAAGAACTACAGGAAACGTATGATCTCTGTAATTGCAAACAAAGGTTTCTGTACCAAATATTAAGTTCTGCTTTTCTAATGTATCAAATACTTATGTCATGCAATAAAATGAAATTAATTACTTAAAAATCATACAATGTGATTTTCTGGATTTTTGTTTTCGATTCCGTCACTCACAGTTGAAGAGTACCTATGATAAAAATTACAGACTTCTACATGCTTTGTAAGTGGGCAAACCTGCAAAATCGGCAGTGTATCAAATACTTGTTCTCCCCACTGTATTCCATAAACGTGTCTATGATATGGAATGTTTGTAATGTCTTCTAAACTGGCAAATGACCTGCCATAGAAGTGAAATAGGATCACAATCTTGCCAAAAGTAAGACATGTTCCTGGATCAACATAATTTGCCGGTCCTGGAACAACATTCCTGTCTGAAAATGTAGTCGTAACCCTATCCCTACCCATAACTTCTCCCTCAAATCAGAGGGAAATGATGGTGAATAACACTGATGTAGAAGCACCCAACCCTGGTTGTAAGCCAAAACTGATTGGTTGATTGGAATGTTGTTCCAGGATCAACAAAGATGTTGATACAGGATCATGTTGTACTTGGTGAAATCACGTTCACCCAATCTTCAATTTTCTGTTCACTACACGAAAAATGGACATGCAAATGTGAATTTTATCCCAGTAAACTTTTACCTACTGTTGAAATCTGTATCTAAAAAGCTCAGCTTGATACACAATAGCATTCAGCTAGACAAAACTCACATTCTTATATAGCAGTCAGTGTCACGGTCAACAAAAATAACAGTGACTATTGAAATTATTATATAACAAATATTTCCAGGGTTGACTGTCATGGTGAAAAAACATCTAAATATTTTGACCATTATATGGCTCACACAATGACAAAACAAATTTTTATTTTGGTAGCATTGCACATTTAATTGACACAATGAAGCGTACATTAAATATTTCGGGTGAGTTACTACAGTACATTTTTCAGACTTGCAAAAGAGTTGCGATGTCCCATGAGACAATGACAATAAATTGTGGCAATTGTACTTACAGTTTAGAGATTGTGTCAAAAGAAAAAAAGAGCCAATGCAACTGCGAAAACTGTAACTTTGAAGGCAGATTTTTTTTTTTTGTATGAAATTCATAATTCATACATTATGAATTTTATATTTAAATGATGATCTAAACAAAAGTTGAAATAAACATAGACCTAAACCATTTTAATATTTACTGTGTAAACATGATTTACATAAGTTTTTCAAAAACTGTCCCTCAGTCATGGCATCAATACCATCACAAGCATCGATTTAGCTTTTATTAAAGGTTTTACCAAAGATTGTTTATCAAAGAGACAGTGAAGAGTTGCAATGTGTGAAGAAAATGAAGAAAAATCAAGGTAAATGTCACTTGAGATCAAATTTATATTGTGCATAGTTTCCAATCAAGCTATAAAAATGGTGAAGAAACATTTTTCCCTCAGAAATTGATAGTACATTTTTTGTTAAAAATTTTTTTGTCAGTTTTTCATATATTCTTATTCTGTCACAACTTATTTACATTATGTGAAGTTTTTTTGTTTTGTTTTTGTGAAGTTGTGTACATTTTGGGACTTTTTATTTAGAAAACAAAAAGGTTCTATCTACAACGTCGAACTCTAACTTGGCTCTGTAAGGCTCTATTTGCGAGCCAATCAGCACTTCGAATGCACACAAGAGGACCAATGAGCCAAGACTATTCAAGCTCCAACTGTCAAAATTCAAATTTACACTGAAAAAAATTATTTTCACGATTTGCTATCACAACTTTTTCTCATTTGTCAAATCAACTTAGATAATTAATGCGGTTCAGATAACATAATATTTTGAGTTTCTATTTATTAACCCAATCTCCTTTGTTGTATTAACTCAAATTTTTAGTTTCAATGAACTCAAAATTTTAAGGTAACTTACTTTTTTAAGTTAAACCAACAATATTTTTTTTACAGTGAGAAGCCCATATAGACTCATTTAAGCTTACATTCTTTCTATCCATCTATCCATCCATCTATTCTGTGGAATAAAGTCCTGTCCAGATGTATGCAGCTGCTTTCTGTCTAAACCAAAAGGAACTTAAACTAACGGTTCCTGCAATAATGTGTTTAATTACCCACCATATTCCTACCTAAAATTAACATCTGCACTGGACAAAATATTTAGCACTGCCTTTTATGCTTAACTCGAACAAGAAAATAATCATTTGTTCTAAAATATGAAATAAATGTCATAGAAAGCATTACTTTCAACTTTCTCATACATGTCGACACATTGTTACAACATTAATTTTATGTTATGTATAATTTATGTTATGTGTATTTCATGTATAATTTTAAATGAGAAGTAATCTGTTTGTGTTTCTAGAAAATTATTGCTTCAATTAATGTTTTGCTAGATAGAACCTTATAATTCCAAGTGGAAAGTGATTTTTTTTTTAATTAGAAGGTTCTATCTGCATGTTCCAAAAATCCCCATTTACAAATGTGAGAGGATTTTGATATTGTACATTTAGAATACATTTAGAGACTTGTTCCCCATATCATTTTTGCTATATGGAATGCAAAAACTTTGAAGCTCAATATCTCAAAACTGCTCAGAATGCAGATAGAACCTTATAATTCCAAGGTGGTGATTGAACTAAACATGAAGGATCTTTGTTTTCTTTACATCTTACAAAAAAAAAAAAAGTTTTTACTGAAATACATTTTTTTTTTAATGATTTTGTCAAATTATGAAAATATTGCTTAAATGTGTGTATTTAGGATACATAAAATGATAGTTATGAGATTTGAAAAAAAAACAAGGGATTAGCCATTTTTTATTCCAAAATGTTAAAAATGGTAATTTCCACCACAGAATACTGTTGAACGCAGTACATAATTTGCAATGTAGCGGAAATGCTCATCACTTGTGTCCACTGTTGGACAGACTGTATCTAAATAAATAAATAATTGGAATATTTTCTTATTTGTATTTCTGTATAACTTTGTTTGATTTCTAAACAGTCAAAACCATCCTCTATTCATTAGTTGGATAAATATTAATTTTAATTCAATCTGGTATTGACTATCCAAGGTCAAATAAAAATATCTGGCCAAGGCAAAAGCACTGAGGTTTGAGTAAGAATATCCTCTTTCAGCACAGCAACCCAAAGCACTCAACCATGACTGATCACAAACTGTATGAGTTTGTACTGACATGCAAAGAAAAACAAGGAAGATGGGCAAATTTATGCAAACAAAGGAAAGTTTGTATTACTCAGAGAAGTGAGATTTTTTTTTATTTCAGTTACAGCTGTTGATGTTGTTGATAACAGCCTGTTTAAATTCAAAGTCTTGATCACTTAAATGCTTCCTTAAGAAACACCAAACACAACATTTGAACATATATACACACTGTATATTATTGAGAAAAGACCAATAAAGAACAATTTTTTAGATAACTGGTCTGGTTTAACAAGTCTGCCTTAGGGAAGAGATAAATCCAAATAAATAAATTCTCTAGAACCGTCTACAAAGAGATATTTTTAACACACTATCATCGTTATAATAATACATATGGTAAAATTACAGTATATGCTTCACTATCAATAGTCCATTGAAACATGTAAAACATCTAATGCACGTACCTGTGAAGAGGTTGCCAAAAAAGGAAAAAATCCAAAATTCCCAATATAAGCTAAATCCTGTGCAGCAGGAAGACTGGTAAGATGAAACCGTATAAAGGCATGACTCTACACGACTGCTGCTCCAGAGAAATGACTCGATTTCACAGACTACAGACACACCCAGAATCACTTCTGATCATATAAGAAGTATTATATGCATATAAGCAGGGCCCCAATAAACAAAACAAGCAAGTTATTTTTACATTATAAGCGATTAGAACCACTATGTGTGGCCTGGTAAACTCTACATTATGGGGACATAATGTCCCCATAAAGATGGCAATATCCTAAATCCTTGCCCTTGCGGGGACATTTTTTAATCCCCATGAGGAAACAAGCTTATAAATCATACAGAATGAATTTTTTTGAAAATGTAAAAATGCAGAAAGTTTTGTTTGATGGGTAGGTTTAGGGGTAGGGTTAGTGTAAGGGGACAGAATATACAGTTTATACAGTATAAAAACCATTACGTCTATGTAGAGTCCCCACAAAGATATTGAACTAGGTGTGTGTGTGTGTGTGTGTGTGACAGAAAGATTTGCAATTTGTGAACATAGAGCAGAATAGAGTACAAGGGAGAGGAAATAGTCAATGATGGTGTAACATCAGACTGATCAGAAATGCAAGAAGAGGGGAGACAGATGGCATCAAATAAAGCATTTACATTTCAGTATGTATGCCGTGTGATACTGTAAACAGATTGCCATGGTAGAGACTGCCACATTACTGTAACTCACCCTTATAAAGGTCAACTACAGTATAGATTCAGTCATATGGTACAGTGAGAACATTTACTGGATTGGCAGCAAACTCTGTTCTATAGCACAGAACCTCATGGCTGTGTCATAACTTTATCACACCTTTTGATAACACACTGAATAGATACTATTACAAACATTATGGATTCAATTACATAAGTTAGTTAATGTAAGTGTATTTTCTTATTTGGCATCTGTAGCCTGTGTTACTGTAATTAATTCAGCAACAAGGCTGATTTGTTGTTGGATGAACTGATTGTTAAAGGTATTAAATTGAAAGAAGATCATACTGTTGTGTTTCGGTGATTAAACCAAATGTTCTCATTACATATTATAATAATCTTGTGTTTGAAACAATGATTATGTGGAATGAAAATATCTGCAACTGAATGAAAGCATTACATCAGGTTTTGAAAGAATGACTAGCTGTGTTACAAGTGTGATCAGTTTGGATTTTTGTACTAAAAGTTTTGAAAATGTACACCTTACTTGTGAAAATAGTACCAAAGCGAATAAAAAAAAATGTATGTTATCAATGCATTTGTGGATGATACCACAAAAGACCATTTTGCAAAATTAAACAGACAAATAAATCCCCCCCCCCCCCCCCCCCAATGTTCAATCCAAAACTACACCCTTGCATATAAGCATATCCTGTATATAGATAGATAGATAGATAGATAGATAGATAGATAGATAGATAGATGATACAAGCAGTAAAAAATAATATTTGAAACATTTACAACATTACAACATGAACAATAATTGATACACATCAAAACCAGTCTTTTGATTGGGAAATATATAACCAGTACTAAATCTATACTTTAAAGGAATCCTTTTGAACTGTACACATGTAAGCACTTACTGTCAAGTATTTACAAAATCACAGAGCGCTAGAAGAATGCATGATCCAAGACAAACTCAATTTGGGTGTGTATACATGATACAGTCTAGAGCAGGCATTCTCAGCCCTGCTCCTGGAGGGCCACTGTCCTGCAGAGTTTAGCTCCAACCCTAATCAAGTTTGATCAAGGTTGGAGCTAAACTCTGCAGGACAGTGGCCTTCGAGGACCAGGGTTGAGAACCCCTGGTCTAGAGATATCCTTGTTGATGCATGACATTCCCTAAATTCCCAAAGTGAAGTGTTTCTTCAGTCATAAAAACAGTGAGGTTTACTTGCAGGCCTCTGTTAAACTCACCCCCCTAAACCTCACTCCCATCCGGGTCACTGCTCAACATACAGTAACCCTATACTCGCACTTTTCCAAGCGAAATTCAAACCGGCGTATCCGGCATGGGAGGCAAGCACACTAACAAGGACACTAAAGGCCACGGAGCCTCTAGCGTTAGTCGCTAGTGAGCCTTTTGAGGCCAGGGGAGTGAGGTTTACCTGCACAACTCTCACTAGCTGGCCTCCGTTACACTCACCACCTATAGGGGTTGAATGACTTCAGATTTTTCGACTTCAGTCAACATTTATGTGATTAAAGTCGTCGACTAGTTGCTGATGACGTCATAATAAACAAATAAGCCTAAACTCCGAGCTAAGACTCGAACGCAGGTTACCTTGTGCACAGATATGGCATATATGACACAGCTCTGCCCACAAGGCTATTGCTCCAACATAACAGCTTATTTTTATCAGTTCTTTTGTCTTTGGGTAGTTATATTTCTGTAAATCAGATCTTGTTCTAAATCTTGGGCCAAATTCACAAAACATCTTAAGGATAAAAGTAGCTCCTAACTTGCCGATTTAGGAGAAACTCTTAAAAATAATGGGCGTGTCAGTCCTAAATTTAGGACTCCTAAATTTTTGCTCTGAGAGTATTTCACAAAGCATTTTAGCGCTAAAGCCAGCTCCTAAATCTGCAAAAAAAAGTTAAAAGTAGTCAAGAGGACTCATAAGTCACTAAGACCAAATCACAAACAATCCTAATGGCTGTTGCAGACTTTTCTCCCCTTTCTCTCTTCCACTTCGCTTCCTGTCTACTCACTGTCCTATCATAATAAAAAGGCAAAAATGCCAAAAATAATAAAAGAAAATGTATTTATTTAATAAATAAATAAAAAAGAAAATAATATTTGATTACCTGTGGCAGTTGTTTTACGAGTTCACACTTACAAATGATCGGATAGAGTAAAATAAGCCAATTTGCTGTGCTGTCCGAGGGGATCGAGGGCCCCGAACTCAGAATTTACCCCAAACCCAGAGTACTCCCCCGAATCCCCGGCTGGGCAGAGAGTGAGGAGTCGGGGTGGCGGAGGGATGCAGAAAACTGTTAACTAGGTAACTAGGTGAGTCGGCTGTGTGTATATATGCCTCCTCTCGAGCTGATTAGATAGTGCTCCTCCCAAACTATGTTTATAAAACATCATTTGTCGCTTGAATTCTGCAATCTGACAATTAGCCTAACATATACTTGTTTAATTAGTGACACTTAGCCTACTTTTTAAAATCTTTGTTTGAATATGGCAACATGATTCCTCGTTCTACAATATCTCTATGATTAAATCACTGACAGAGACTCCTCCCCTATCAGCCAATCACTGAGGGCATAGTTAGTAAGAATCATGACATCATCCAGAGGTCAACCCCGCCCTTTCTCTTAGCTTTAAGACTTTTCTCTGTTCCTTAGTAAAAGTTGGTCGCAGCAGCATTGTGAATAGGTTTTAAGAGAAAACTCTTAGCTAAGAACTTTTACTGCTATTTAGGAGAACTCTTACTGTTAAGATAAAATGTTTTGTGAATACGGCCCTAGATACAGATAAAGTAGCACAGTAAAGATTACATTTATGTGAATGCGTTATTGAGAGAGCGACTGCGTGTGAATTAATTCCACCTGGCAGCGTCTCTCTACTAATAGTGAAGCTGTGGGTTTTAGTTACTAAGAAATATATGCTAGAACTGAAAAGAATAAATCACAGAATAGTGTTAACAATACTGTAGCATATCTGAAGAGTGTTTTATGTTCTGTTCAGGTGTGATCTAAGTGCATGTACGTTCTGTTACTGTGTTATTTGTTCTGTTTGTGTTGGGCTTTAAGGGGTGAGGTGTTCAAGCCGGATGTTTCATGAGACCCTGGGTGCTTCGCCGTGGGCTTCCGATCAATTTGCAATAGAGGAAGACCGTCTGGAATCGCACAAGGCCCATGTGAAGGAGGATGGCTGCGTTGCCGAATTTGCACAAGGACAACAAACAGACATGGCGGTGCCCACAGAAGTGTGCTGTCTTCGGATGTAAAGAGACATGGCAGCGCCCACGGAATCACGCTGTTTGCTGATGTAAATAGACATGACAGCGCCCTCAGAGCTGCGCTGCTTTCTGACGTAAATGAACATGGTGGCTGCCGCGGTTGCGGTGGCAGTTAAAACGCTCTTGCATTCTTTTTGTAGTCTGACACTTTTTTATTAGTGTCAGATATAAATATGTATTACCTGTGCAGGCTACCTTTCACTGTATGCACTGATCATTCAGCTATCCAATGGCTAATGTCATTCAAAGAGACAGAGTGCCAGCTGGCACGCTGGGTTGAGCAACTTCAGGCATACAACATGAGGGTAGTACACAGCAGACGCTCTTTCTCGTCTGCCATGCTTAGCCGAAGGGTAATCCAGTTGGTCCGAACTCAGCATCATCCTCTGTAGGAAGAAATGGCCATTCTCTGTCCACAAAATTTTTTTGGGCCAAATTCAAGGACCTGCACCTGCAAGACGGGGTGTTAGAGAGTCAGTGGAAAGCCCCCGCCACTGGGGAGGGGAGGTGGCAGGTGGTGGTGCCCAGGTCCCTGTGTGAGGGGGTTATCAGGGCTGCCCACAGGACGATGAGGTCTGGACACTTTGGGGTTTCAAAAACTCTCAAATGTTTTCAGACAGAGTTTTTACTGGGGGCTTGGATGGCATGTTCAGCCGGTTCGGGGTTGCAGAATCCATACATGGCGACCAAGGCCGGAATTTTGAGTCATGTGTCTTCTCAATGATGTGCATACAATTAGGGATCCACAGAACAAGGACCACCCCTTTGCATCCCCAAAGAGATGGCCTTGTTGAGAGGTTTAATAGGACGCTGGCGGAACAGCTGGCCATTGTGTTTGCCAAGCATCATCGAGATTGGGATGATACGCAATTGCCTTTTATCCTAATGGCATTCTGATCTGCCGTGCAAGACTCAAACACTTGCACATGTGCCGCTCTTCTGATGTTGGGGCGGGAGATCAGAACACTGGGAGGCCACCTTTCAGGAAGCTACCTGATGCGTATGCTGTGCCACCGGCCCTGAGTATGCTAGAAAGCTTCAAGACTCATTGGAAACAGCTCACAATTTTGCAAGGAAGCAGTTGTTAAAAACGGGGACACAGCAAAAGCGAAATTACAACCTGAAAGCAAAAGGGGGGCATTTCACAGCACGAGAGTTGGTGTGGGTGTACAGCCCTCAGAGAAAGAAGGGCAGGTGCCCTAAACTTGACTCCCAGTGGGTTGGGCCATGCAGTGTTCTGGAGAGAGTCGGAGAAGTTGTTTGCCGGGTTTAGTTGCCTCCGAGGGGTAGAAAGGTGGCTGTGCATCGAGACAGATGGGCACCTTATAGAGGAAGTGCCGCCGCAGCGCCTCCTCTACAGCTATGCCTACCCCAGAGGGCAGGCCAGAACCACAAACGAGCACTTCCAGTCCTCTGTCAGTCCCACGTGCAGCCACACCAGTTCTTGAGCTGCAAACTTTGCATTCGAATAGTCCGGCTTCTGTTGCACAAGAAGGGCAGCTGCGGCCTCAGAGAGTTAGGAGGCTACCGAGATGGTTCAGGGACCTTGTTCGTTCCCTCGAGGTTGAGGAACTTTGTGAAGGGGGGCAGTGTAGCAAGTCTGAAGAGTGTTTTATGTTCTGTTCAGGTGTGATCTAAGTGCATATATGTTCTGTTCCTGTGTTATGTGTTCTGTTTGTGTGGGGCTTTAATGGGTGGGGTGTTCTGCTGAAGAACGAATCTGCACAGTGATGTGTAGGTGGGAACTGGGGGAAAAGTTCCAGAAGTTTGAAGTTCGCTGGTCTGTGAGGCAGGAGCAACAGAGCGTAAAAGTGGATTTCAAAGATTTCTTATCCTGTTGTGCCCTCTAAAGGCCATGATCAACGACTAGTCGACATCAAGCTTAAAGCGTCATGGCAGAGCATTATAGGGTTAGTTCAGCCAAAAATGTATATTGCCAAAAGTTTTGGGACGCCTGCCTTTACATAAACATGAACTTCAATGACATCCCATTCTTAATCTGTACAACCCTTTGCAGCTATAACAGCTTCAACTCTTTTGGGGAGGCTTTCCACAAGGTTTAGGAATGTGTTTATGGGAGTTTTTGACCATTCTTCTAGAAGTGCATTTGTGAGCTCAGGCACTGATGTTGGACGAGAAAGCCTGGCTTGCAGTCTCTACTCTAATTCATCCCAAAGGTGTTCTATCGGGTTGAGGTCAGGACTCTGTGCAGGCCAGTCAAGTTCCTCAAAGTTGGGAGCATGAAATTGTCCAAAATGTCTTGGTATGCTGAAGCATTAAGAGTTCCTTTCACTGGAACTAAGGGGCCAAGCCCAACCCCTGAAAAACAACCCCACACCATAATCCCCCCTCCACCAAACTTTATACTTGGCACAATGCAGTCAGGCAAGTACCGTTCTCCTGGCAAACTCCAAACCCAGACTCGTCCATCGGATCGGTGATGTAAGGCTTGGATGCAGCTGCTCGGCCATGGAAACCCATTCCATGAAGCTCTCTACACACTGTTCTTGAGCTAATCTGAAGGCCACACGAAGTTTGGAGGTCTGTAGCTATAGACTCTGCAGAAAGTTGGCGACTTCTGTGCACTGTGCGCCTCAGCATGCGCTGACCCCGCGCTGTGATTTTACGTGGCTTACCACTTTGTGGCTGAGTTGCTGTTGTTCCCAATTGCTTCCACTTTGTTACAATACCACTAACAGTTGATCGATTAGTAGTGAGGAAATTTCACGAATGGAATTATTGCACAGGTGTCAACCTATCACGGTACCACGCTTGAATTCACTGAGCTCTTGAGAGCGACCCATTCTTTCACAAATGTCTGTAGAAGCGTCTGCATGCCTAGGTGCTTGATTTTATACACGCCATGGAAGTGATTGGAACACCTGAATTCAATGATTTGGAGGGATGTCCCAATACTTTTGGCAATATAGTATATTTTTGATGAAATCTGAGAGCTTTCTGACCCCACATAGACTGCAAAGTTATTACCACTTACAAGGCCCAGAAAAGTATTAAAGACATTGTTAAAATAGTCCATGTGACTCCAGTGGTTCAACTTTAATGTTATGGAGCGATGAGAATACTTTTTGTGTGCAAAAAACAAACAAAAATAACAACTTTATTCAAAAAATTGACTGGATTTTGTCAGGACTTCACTGCGACAGAACATGAAAACTACATCCACACAGGCTTTACATGCCACTGATGCAAACCTCTGCACATGATTCACTGTCATAGTTTAACATACAAAAATTATGCTATAAATCCTAAAAAGAATTACACATAATAAGTATGTATATGTATTAGTGGATACATGTAGTGCATTATTGACCATCATGACCATGTCTTGCATGTCTCTGACAGCTATCAGAAGAACAGCAAAATAAAATGAATTAAAGCTGCAAGCAGCGATGAAAGGGCCCTTGCACCCGTGTCGCCGCCACCCGGTAGCTTTAGGAAAACAGAGCACGGTGGGCAATATGCATTTAAGTATATAAAAATAGGAAGACTACATCAGTCATTTGCATTTGCCACACTTCCTGCTACCAGCTGGTGGCGCTATGACTATAACTAGATTTTGGCGTGTAGATCTTCAGGCTGGGGCACTTATTAAACATGTGAAGTTTGAGGCAGATTGGACATTGTATGCTTGAGTTACAACAACGTCCTGTTTCATAACGATAATAGCATGCTTTAGCACTCAGCTAAGTGTTGCTAGCATGTTTTAGAATTTTTCTAGCATGTAGTAGTTGCATATTTTAGTATGCTGCTAGTAGTGCATCACAGTGTTAAACACGTCACTTCCTGTTGCCAGCAGGTGGCGCTTTGACTATAACTGAATATTGTCATGTAGGTCAGGTCAGGACTATTATCAAACATGTGAAGTCTGGGGTAGATCAGACATTGTATGCCTGAGTAAAAACAACTTCCTGTTTTGTGGCGCTAATCCCATTCGCATACATTGGCACTTAGCCAAGTGTTGCATGATTTAATGTGTTTCTAGCATGTTTGGGACTTCATGGCATATCTAAATGTGTTTCAGGGAGTGAATTACAGTGTAAAGCATGCCATTTCCTGTTGCCAACAGGTGGTGCTGTGACTAACTGAATATTGGCATGTAGATGTCTTCAGGCCAGGCCTCTAATAAAACGTGAAGTACGGAGCCCCGCACATGACATGCAAGAAAAAAAAAGAAAATCGTGCGCACAATTTACTAATTCGTTCCCTCGATTTATAAATCATGCGCACAATTTACTATTTCGTTCCCTTGATTTGCTAAGTCGTGCGAACGAATTAGTAAATCATGTGCACAAGTTACAACAACTTCCTGTTTCATGGCGAAACATCGAAATTTGTCAGGCCACCACGGACACGCCCTTCAGCGAAAACTCAAGATCTTCGCAATTTAACGTCGCAAAGGCCTTTAGATTAGACTGACCAAATATGATGTTGATCTGATTAAATCTATAGGAGAAGTTTGTTAAAGTACAACGTCTGGAAATGGCAAAAACTGCAAAACTTTTGCAGAGAAAATTCAAAATATCTCACTTCCTGTTGGGTTTTCAGATTTTGCTCCCGGGGACTTTTTTGTAGGTATTGGGCTGTTACATGTGTGTACCGAATTTCATATTTGTACGTGAAACGTAGTGCAAACGGCGCTTAATTTAAATTTTGTAGGTGGCGCTATCGAGCCATTTTGCCACACCTAATTCTGAAACCCATATCAGACGTAAATTTTCACCACGCGTGAGGCAAAGTTTCATGAGTTTTCGAGCATGTTTAGGCCCTCAAAAATGTGATTCATTTCGGAGAAGTAGAATAATATACTGTACCGAGCAATTACAATAGGGTCCTCACACCATCAGTGCTCGGGCCCTAATAAAAAGTTCAAACTGACACTTCTCTTTCTACAAAATTCTCTTGCTTAATTTGGCTGTGTGAGCAAACTCATTAATTACAAAACAAGTAAATATTTTTTTACTGTTACTGCATTCCTGACATGGGTCAGACCCTCAGTCACCGTTCAGATACCAAATAAAGACATTGCCTGTAACAGAAATACCAGGATAGATAATAATGGTTTAAGAAAACTATGATTTCAAATTCATTATATAATACAAGAAGAGGGATTGTAAATCCACCCCCTTCAACACAAATCTTAAAGTCTGGGCTACAATAAAGCAATTAAATCATTTTTCCTCAAAGAAGCAAGTTGTCATGTTTTATAACATTTATGCCACAATGGTAGTACCATTGCACTAATACTAAAACTGTAAAGTAACACTTTACTTAAAGCCTTTATGTATAATGCATTAATGCCTTTATTATGCACTTTATAATGAATTGTGTGATCTCATGAATAATTGTAACCACAGTTATAGTATATTATAATACACCTTTAAAAAGTATAATGCATTAAAACATGACAAACAACCAATTTTAGATGTAACAAGGAATCTGTGAATATTATAATGCATTATGCCGTACATGAATACCTTTATAATGCATTAAACACAAAGGCTTTAAGTAAAGTGTTACCAAAGTTTTTTGGTCAGTGGGTCCTAATAGCCTTTAGCTTACACTGTTAAGACTTTATAATTAATATTTCACATTTAACCACAATTTATTTTGGTTTTAGAGTAGTACCAATATTCAGGCCAAGGGTGTAAAATACTTGAGTAACTGTACTTGATTACAATGCTTAAGTGTTGTTTTGGAGCATTTACTTTAGTCAAGTGCAATTACATTTCTTAAGAAAAAACAGTACTTTTTACATCTTACAATATTATATTGACTTATTTGCATTGGTGTTTCGAAGTTTGATGGTCAGGTTGTTATTATCCAAAGAGTGTTTTTTCTCGTGATTTAGCTAAGCAATAGAGTGTAACAATATGGTTCTGGAAATAAAAATTCTATTAAAAAATCCATAAAGAAACTGATTTTTTTTTTTTAAAGAAAAAGTAGCATTTAGACTCTTTTGTGATCTCTGAAGTTAAGAGATAGTATGTGCTTCTGAAGCAACGGTCCATGGTAACTGTCCACTACGGATGCAAATGAGACTAAAATAAGCTCTTTTTTCAGCAATATTGATATACAGTATTGGCCACTATTAAATGCTATAAATTTCAAAAACAAGTAGTGTTTTTTAAATTAACATTATAAAATGTTAAACACATTGTAAATGCCTCATGTTTATTGATGTTCTTACCAGGGCGGCTTTTTTTTTGGTAGGTTACATCTACTTTTTAAATACTTTAAAAAGTGTTAAATGTTAAAGTTGTACTTTCTTTCTTATTATTTATTTATTTTTTTTTTTTTACTTTCACTTAAAGGGATAGTTCACCCAAAAATGAAAATTATCCCATGATTTACTCACCCTCATCCTAGGTGTATATGACATTCTTCTTTCAGACGAGTAAAATCAGTGTTATATTAAAAAATGTCCTGGCTCTTCCAAGCTTTATAATGGCAGTGAATTGGTTCTGTTTTGAAGTCCATAAAAGTGCATCCATCCATTATAAAAATAATCTACACAGCTCCAGGGGGTTAATAAAGACCTTCTGAAGCGAAGCGTTTGTGTAAGAAAAATATCCTTATTTAAAACTTTACAAACTGTAAACTTCCGCTAACTGTTGTACGCGCGTTCACGAGAGACTGGCGTTCCAGCGTATGACGTAGGAGGCAGGTGTAGCGTAAGTTCCGGTGACGAACGCGGAAGCGCAGAGGATAGAGCCAAACACAACTTGGTTCTCGCCAGAACTAGCATATTCTCACCGGAGCGTCCTACAACATACACTGGAACGCCAGTCTCTTGTGAACGCTCATACGACAGTTAGCGGAAGTTAGAGATTACAGTTTGTAAAGTTTTAAATATGGATATTCGCTTCGCTTCAGAAAGCCTTTATTATCCCCCCGGAGCCGTGTGAAGCACTTTTATGATGGATAGATGCACTTTTATGGACTTCAAAACAGAACCAGCCATTCACTGCCATTATAAAGATTGGAAGAGCCAGGACATTTTTTAATATAACTCTGATTGTATTCGTCTGAAAGAAGAATGTCATATACACCTAGGATGGCTTGAGGGTGAGTAAATCATGGGCTAATTTTCATTTTTGGGTGAACTATCCCTTTAAGTTTGTTTTTGGCTAGATTGGACTTTTGAGTAAAATTTTCACTCATTATCTATACTTTCACTTAAGTATAATTTTTGACTACTTTTTACACCTCTGCCCATGCCATTTTACTATAGTTGCCATAGTAATTTGTTTGGCTAGGGAAATTTGGCTCAAATCCAGGTTACAATCCACCCATATGACACACGCGCACACACACTGCCAGCAGGGAAGAAGACTGCACACATCCACAGCTCTGCTCTCTCCTCGCCATGCAAAACTGACCGCTTTTCCACATCTACATCTCTCCTTGACACCAGGAATGAAGACTTTGGAGTTTATATTAACACAAGGTAAACATATAGAGCGTTTTAATTTTAAAACGAGTGAGGTGAGTTGAATTGACACTTCTCCATGATGTCAATCTATCTATCTATCCAGCCGGCTAACATAAGCTAGCAGCTTAACTCATTCAAACACCTCTAGATATTTTATAACAACTGCTATTCATCTGCAGACTGTGTAATTTAACAACTAAGCTTGAGGTTTATGCCGGATTGTGGATTGTTTTCATCTCTGTAAACAGAAGAGGTGTTATGAATATAAATGTTAGCTTGTTAGCTAACAGCCGAGTAACAACACGCTCGTTTATTTACAAAAACATTCATATACTTTCTAACCTCGACTAGATGTTTGTTAACAGCTAGTTTAGATGTTGTTGTTTGGTCACATATTATTTGTTTAGCAATGTATTTCTTTATATAATATACACCAGGTAAACTAACCTGACTGCGCTACTTAAGTAAAATGTTACATTAACAATGTTGTTTTATTATTTAATTTAAAATGCAAAGATTTAGTTCATATTCATATGTCATGGTTTTTCCCTTAGAATTAAGTTCTTTTGTGGGACCATGCTACTTATTTTCAAGCACACCATGGTACTACCTTTCTGTATATTGATAGTAAACACTTGATGGTAGCCTAGCCTACATCTTTCTTTCAATGAACATTACATGGTACTCTCCACTGTATCTTAAAGCAGGGCTTTTCAATCTTTTAGATGGTCATGGACCCCAAAAATATGATCATTCGCGTGCAAAAGTTTAAAGTGCCCCATTATGCTGTTTTGAAGGTCTCCTACAACATGTTTACATGCATCAAAGGTCAAAAAACACTTTAATTTTCTC
This sequence comes from Coreius guichenoti, assembly GCA_039654105.1. Classification (NCBI taxonomy): domain Eukaryota; kingdom Metazoa; phylum Chordata; class Actinopteri; order Cypriniformes; family Gobionidae; genus Coreius; species Coreius guichenoti. Next base: position 12,329,463 of record CM077174.1, on the reverse strand, counting down.
ATAATACACATTGCACATCACCACATTTTTCAATGATTCTCAAACGACTCGTTGGATGAATAAGTCTCTCTAAATCCCTCCTTTCTGATTGGCCAGACGACCCAGTCTGTTGTGATTGGTCTACCGCGTACAACGTGTGTTTTGGAAGCTAAGCGGCCATTACCATAACTGAACTCCAGCTCCGTGTGGAGACTTCCTAAAGCTCAGTGATTGTACACACTGTAAAGACAGTAACTATGAAGTTGATTTTACCGTATCAATCCAAGCGCGAGTCCGATGATGAAATTCAACCCTGATTATTCAACCCAAACCTCCATCACAAGGACGACTTGAGCAGGACGTTTCTCAGTGATACGCTACTCATTTTGAGGTACATTATGAGATGTTTCAACTGTAATTCCTCACCATCAGCATTAACAAGTGTATGTCCATCAACACACCAATCTGTATATTTCTAATTTATTGCGGTGCACATGCAGGAACTGTATAAATAACAGCGCATACATTAGCCAAGCACTAACGTGAATGACTGATGTAACATTAAAGTTTGCAAAAACAAATCTTGCTCCATCCTTTATCTTCACTCAAAGTAGTAAGAACGACAGACAATCTGCATTAATAGACACAGTTTTAGGTAATAGTGGCCCACAGCTGATTTACAGTAGTATTTCAGTAAGACAGTAATAACGTGAGTTAGAGACCTAAACAAAATAAAAAACAAAACTACATATTTTGAACACTCGATAGAAAATATATACATCAATAATTATTCATAATTGCAGGTTGTGAATCTGAGGAGCAAGCTGGTCCAAATAAACTGAGTGCTGCTGACCCAACTTTCAAGAGCCAGCGTTTTTTGCGAAACCCACGTTGAACTCTGAGATTTGAGAAGCAGTCGTCAGTAAAATGACATTTGAGGGCTGGTCAAGTTGTTCACGGACAGACAACATACAACATAGGCGGGCATTATGCAAATGTATTTCCTAGTCACGACTCATATAGGTGGTTCAGAGTCGATTCTTTCTTTTGGGAGACAATAACTTTATTTATCGTGCCCTTTCGACTTGACTTAAGTTTTTACAATGTTTACAACGTTTACATTCACAAACAGCTATATTACACACTGCATGAAAGGGAATATTTGAAAAACCATAATCTTACATAATCTTTTTATTTATTTGTTTTTACATTTCTGCACTGCTTTTCTTATTTGTATTTATTTAAATTAAATTCTTTATTTTAATTCTTTATTTATTTTAATCTCAATTTTTATTTTTGTTTAAATCAAATTGTATTTAAATTTATTTTAATCAAAAAATATATTAATTTATTATTTATTTTAATCAAGTTTTATTTTAAGATTTTTTTTTACTTGTTTATTTTTATATAATATATTAATTTATTTTTTTTAATTAATTTATTTATTTTAATTTTTAATTTTTTTAGTTAGTTGGATTAATCTTATTTTTATTTATTTATTTTTAAATTTTTTACACTGCTTTTCCCTAAACCTTTCCACGGACCCCCTAACACTCCCGGACCCCAGTTTGAAAACCCCTTTCTTAAAGAATACCATGACTCTGTGTGCTTAAAAAATAGTGTTTATATATGTTTACATGTATTTCAGATATCCAACATGTGAGTTAGGCTGTGTCTCAAAACCAATGGTTCCCAAAAATGCTGTCTAGTTAAGCTGCTAACTATTTTGTTTTGAGATGGAGTTGATGCTTTCTTAACGTTGAGTGTATGTGTTATATCACAGAGTAGTATGCTGGACGTGGGAAAGTGGCCGGTGTTCGCCCTCCTGCCCCCTGAGGAGCTGCGGCTCGTCCGTCAAGCCTGTGTGTTTGGCAGCGCTGCTAATGAGGCCATCTACGTTACCGTCAATGATGAGGTGCAGAAATGCTGAAAGCCTTTAATGGACAGATCAAGCATAAATGAGGATAGATCCTCACTGTTCATTAGGTTGGGTGGAGCTCCTGCTCTGTCACACTCACACACACACACACACACATCAGGATGCTTCAGGAAGAAGAGCTTCAAAATGACAAACCAGTCAGAAGTATTGTGAATTGTTTTACATGTGTATTTTTTTTAATTTAGAGTAAATTTATAACTATTATATTGCAAATTTTTCAAAAAGTATAATATTAAAGGGTTAGTTCACCCAAAAATTAAAATTATCCCACAATTTACTACATCCTAGGTGTATATGAGTTTTTTCTTTCAGCCAAACACAATTATATTATAGAAACTGAGATTTTGAAGCCCAAAAAGTGCATCCATCCATCCATCATAAACGTAATCCATATGGCTCCGGGGGGTTAATAAAGGCCTTCTGAAGTGAATCAATGGGTTTTTGTAAGAAAAATATCCATATTTATAACATTATAAACTATAATCACTGGCTTCCGGTTACGGACATACGCAAGTTCCGGCGGAAGAGTAATGTAATGTAAAATTAATGGTTATTTCCATTTCCTTGCAGCAAATGCAGTTTATATGTTTTATTTAGGCTATATAAATTGTTTATGACCCAACAGCCAGAACCCAGCAGTCTGGGTAAAAAAAATATCCCAGCCAATTTTAAAGTGCTTCAAAATCTGTTACTACTATTCACTGCCATTATAAAGCATGGAAAAGCTAGGATATTTTTTAATATAACTCTGATTGTATTCGTCTGAAAGAAGAATGTCATATACACCTAGGATGGCTTGAGGGTGAGTAAATTATGAGAGAATTTTCATTTTTGGGTGAACTAGCCCTTTTATTAAAATATAAATTTTAAGGATTTATGTATAGCCATACTTATTATAGGCCTTTTTTTTTTATATTTATTTTTTTATAATTTTTTTTTAATTGGTATCTACACTACCGTTCAAAAGTTTGGAATTAGCAAGATTTTTTTTTTTAATTCATTTTTATTAATTAATACTTTTTATTTAGCAAGGATGCGTTAAATGGATCAAAAGTGAGAAGTCATTTATAATGTTACAAAAAATGCTGTTTGTCAGAGAATCCTGAAAAGAATGTATCACAAAAATATGAAGCAGCACAAATTTTCAACATTGATAATAATCAGAAATGTTTCTTGAGTATCAAATCATCATATTAGAATGATTTCTGAAGGATCATGTGACACTGAAGACTGGAGTAATGATGCTGAAATTCAGCTTTGATCACAGGAATAAATTACATTTTACAGTGTATTCAAATAGAAAAGTTATTTTAAATTGTAATAATATTTCATACTATTACTCTTTTTACTGTATTTTTGATTAAATAAATGCAGCATTGCTGAGCAGAAGAGACTTCTTTCAAAAACAATAAATCTTTTGCTCAATTTAAGTTCATCTTTAAAAACGCAGATACTGTAAATATAATCTTTAGCAATTCTTAAAGTTTATCCATCTTTCTTATTGTACATATTGTAAAACTATTAATTTTATTTCTAGTGTTTTAAGACGATATAGTATATAATTTTATATGCTAACATGAAATAGTTATCAACAGAATACTAAAATTCATGTTGCGGCATATAAAACTCTATACTATACTGCCTAAAAATGTAAATAACATACAGAAAAGTTGGCACATGACAGTGTGTCAGGGTAAGTAAAAATCTAATCTACGGCAGACAAAAATATTTTGTTGAACCCTGCACACAAATACTAATAGAGAGAGAGAGACAAAGCCAGAGTGATCTTGGGCTGTTGATAAGCAGATAGAATGAGGCTATATTTAGGCCTGTAATACTAACACAAGCCTTGTTTGCTTCCTGAGAGGAGCGCTGGTGCATGTCCTGAGCCTGGACACTTCCTTTTTTAGCTCTGCTTTCCTTTGTTTTTATAGATATTTGACTATAAAAACAAAACATGGAGAGCACTTAAGGTACCATTTACCTTAACAGCAAAGGTGTTATCATCAAAGCGACTCCTGAGAAAGTTTCTCTCATGTGTTGCTTCAACATATTACTAGGGATCAATTGCTAAAGTGAGAAGTCAAAGTGCCTTTAAGAATGCTGTGTAAACAGGATTGCAGTTACGTTAGAAGGAGCAGTCAGAGTTGAGCATTGAGAGGCTGACTGTCACTCATCCAATCAGAGCCATGACTATCCGTTCTGTAAATATATACATGGGGCCAGATTTACTAACAGCTTGCGCCAGCGCAAACCTCTTTTGGCGTTAAAAAAAGAAAAACTAAGTGAACATAAGTGAAAAACTAGCGCTGAAAAGGCGTGGACACAGTTACTGTATTTTTGTGCCTGACCTTATTGCATATGCATTTGTAGGAGTCTTGAAAGTAAATGGCCACCGCTATGATTGGGTAGCAGTTTTGCATATTAAAATCATTTTCAATGTCCCCGCCATTACACGTGTTGAGCTGTTTTGAAAACTTGCGATGTTCGCCATTACATATGCTTTATAAGTCTTGGTTGTGGCAAATAAAGTTTAAGTACTTATCCGAACATATTGTTTGCCAAGCCAGGTTATTTAAAAATTTGCTGCGCCTGTGTAGTTAAGAGATCACCCGCTTGTTTGTAACCCTACGCTAATTTGCATTGGTCATAATGGAAACGTCTCTGTTCTTTATTTTGTGCATTGTCTGTAAATCACCCTCAGAACTTTAGACACTCCCTGTTTAGTATATCTGGCCCTGACCCATGGTCCATAATGAAATAAAAGTAAACTTAATATAAAACTCATTTGAGAACCATTAATACCAAAACTCATGTTTTTCTGTGTCCGCCTGCAGGTGTTTGCACTGGGGACAAACTGCAGTGGTTGTCTGGGGCTCGGGGACACGCAGAGCTCCATCGAGCCCAGGCGGATCGACATCTTGTGTGGGAAGAAAATTGTCTCTTTGAGCTACGGCACAGGGCCACACGTGGTCATCGCCACTGCAGGTTGGAAAAATCTTTTTAAAGGCACAGTATGTAAATTTCGGCGCTAGAGGTCGCTTATTCAAAACAAAGGCGTAGCTTGATGACGCCGTGAATGAGCGTGGAATCATGGGAGTTGTAGTCTTGACTCTTCACCTCCACAGCCGATGGAAAGGAATCCGACAGACTTGGGCAGAAATCATGTTCATGAATGAGCGAATGTATTAAAGTTTTATTAACGTTACGGTGGTATGAAGCAGGACGTCCCGAGAGCCCTTGGGAGCGAATGCTAATGAGAGAGACCTGCGTGAAACACCGGCCTCTGAGCTTTTATTATGCAGTCGCTGCTTCCGCTCTTTTCGTTGCATATGTGGGGTAACGCAGCGCTGTTTTACATGGTTAAAGCTATCATATTAAATACAAAGTTATGTTATAACGTTACTCTGTGCGTTCGCTCGGTGGCTGCTATGAGAGACTTGTTGCACTTTGCAGTAATCTAGATCGATATTAGAATATCATATTAATAAAAACAGGATGACTAAATGACTGTTGCTAAATGACATGCAATTCATTTTAAAATATATTGTATGATGGAGAAAGCTCTCTCTTGTGCTATGTTAGCCACTTGACAAAATAGCATTGTCTCTGAGGCATGGTAAACGCGTTACTCGTGGTGAATCAAGAAAACAAGCGATTCAAACAGTAAGACTAACCGTGTTAAGCTGTATAACAATGATTTGTTTTCTGTTGATAAATGTATATCTAAACAATTGCTTGCCTGTCTAATAAAATACTCACATACTATATTAAAGCGTTTCCATGGTTTCAGCGAAATCAAGGGTAGCACGGATATGACGTCAGTGACAGGCGACGAACGGACACGGTCCGTAAAACTGGTTAAAATAGCTGATTTCTTTGGATTTAAACATTGTTGGAAACGTTTGAGATCATGTAAGTACACAGGTCAACAAAATATATAACATTGTTCTAGTGGTTTTTGGATATTTTAGTCTAAAAATCTTACATCTTGTGCCTTTAATGTGGAATGGAACAATGGCAATGATTTGGTATAGAGGGTATGCATTGATGTCACATTCCCACCAGAACACGCCCCCTCAGTCGGACTGAGTGGCAGAAGAGCTGCTGCGTGACTGGATTTAATAGGGGAAACTGCGAAAACATGAGTAAAACAAACGATTATCAGTTTAAACTAAAGGTTGGTCTCAATATAGTGTTCCTTACAGCTTACCAAAGATCCAGTGATCCATGGATATTGACATGCAGCCAGGAATCGTGTTTCCTGACATTTATATGAGGCTGATTTTGATGCCGGGGAAATACATAAAGCAACTTTGCCTGTGAACGCCTTATATAAATACAATATAGGTAGGTCTTATATAGTTTATGTACATATGGACTTATATAGTTTTTGTCTGTGTTTATTTAAAAACATCCAATCATGCAGAATATAAGATGGTAAATATTTAATTGATGAGTTGTCAATACAATATATAATACAATATATAGGGTATGACTTTATCTCAACATATTGGCACAAAATGATAACTGTAAATCCATGTTTCGCTGCCTGGAGTCCAGTTGTTTCTGTGAATTGCAGTGATCCATTTGCTTCTCTTTTCTGTAGCTTTTGGCAGTCTGTAAAAAAATACAGAATGAATGAAAGTGAGATGAGTACATGCATGTTCACATTTAGCCTAGAACTGCAATAATCATCATGCTCACACACAGCGCACACAACGCCTCTGCACTTACTCATGATTTCTCTCAACATGAGGACAGGAGAGCTGTCAGTCAGTACATGAGAAAATAAAGTAACTTGTGTTACTTATTTGAAAAAGTAACTCAGATATTTTGTTGTAAATTAAAAGTAATGCGTTACATAACTAATCTTTAATAGTTACTTGAAAAAGTAATCTAATTACGTAACTCGACTGACTGATAATAAAAATAATAATAATAAATGGCTAAATTAAACATACAATTTTTGTTGTTGATAATGGGGACAGATTTGTTTTTTTTCATGCTGCAAAAATTTAAAAGTAATATTCACAATTAAAATATTAATGGAAATGACCAACAATTATTATTTTGTCTTAACTGTGCAGCCCATTAAACTGCTCATATATTATGTATAGGCTGTAGTCTTGTCCCTAATGATATTTATACTAGTTTGTCAAGAATGCGTTATGGCATTTTTATTGTGGTGTCAAATTTCTATTGAATTTTAGTATCTGAAGATTAAACTTCAGCTATTGAATTTACCAATCTAGTGTTTATAGTTTTCAGTTTTGAGATTACATCACAGCATTTCATGGGAGATGTATTCAACAAACAAACATGATTTGGCTGACTTAACTGTGTATCAGATTTGGCTTTTGAAAGTGTGATTTCTCTGAGGTCAGTGTTCATCTGTTTAATATAATTCTAATAACAATACTAAGACTTTGAAGTCTGCATTTTTGTGTCTTGTTTGTTTAAAACAAGAAATACACTACAATATGGAAGCAAAGTTGATCACAATGTCCATTTCATGCAAACTTTAAGGTTTCATTTTGTGGTGAAACCCTCAAGAGATATTTTTAAAACACTTTTTTGCTGTCTAAGTGCTGTATTTGGTGGTGACTTAATGTGAGAAATATTTTACACGTGTTGCAACATGGAGCTTTGGAGAACAGATATTTTTTATATCAAATGTTCCACTGAGGTAAAAGTTGAGTCACAACAGATGTTTTCAGATGGTCAGTATAAGGCCTGAGTCTTTGTTTAAATCATGTGCTTCAGCTGTTCAAGTTCAGTTGTACTTACTCATTTACAATCTTATTTACTCATCAATGCCAATTTTTGCTTCTATTTTGCCTTGTATAGTAGATTCTAGATCTGCTTTTCCAGTAAGTGTATCTCCTTATAAAGGACTTGAGCCAGTGATTTATCCTCAGATCTGTATCTTGTCCTCTGTTTCTGTAGATGGAGAAGTTTATGCTTGGGGTCACAATGGCTACAGTCAGCTGGGTAACGGCACCACTAACCATGGCCTAACTCCTGCCCTGGTTTCCACCAACCTCATCAGCAAGAGGGTGACAGAGGTGGCCTGCGGCTCTCACCACACTATAGCCCTCACCACAGAGGGAGAGGTAAAAAAGAGATATGCTGCCTGCTGGTTACGATTTTATCAAACAAACTGAGGAAAATGTGGAAATGGATCTTAAGACAGATTAGAGTGGGACAAACACATGTTGACCAAAAAGCTTTACGCAAGAGAAATAAACATGTAGTAAATATGCACGCCAGAGTATTTCCAAACATGCATTTAGCATTTATGAACCTCTTGTCCAACAAAAGACAACATTTAGTAACATGTTTTTACTCCAGACTCACTTCATTAATACAGTTGAGTGTTTGAATCCTTCTGTGAGACGATGTGGCTTCTTACACAGAATAACACAACATATTACTTCATAGTGTTCTATGCAGTGATAAAGGTTATGTCGACTAGCATTGAAATATAAATATACGTTATCATGAAAATACCCGAAAAGGCTTGAAGAACTCAGATAAACCATATATTGTTGTAGTTGTGTTTATTAGTCATGTTTAAACAATCAAAGCGTTTCAATCTTCTGTTTATTCAGCTACAGTGATAGTATGATGCCTATAGGGATTTCCTGGAGTGACGTGCGTTATCATACTTCTGTGGGGAATATTTGGAGTTTATGCGTGAGAGCGCCCTCTGGCTTTCAGATGGAGCAGCATTTACTGCTGATCACAGAGCTGTGTTGCACTGACAAGCTGAGCATAAAGCAATCACAGCCTTTGCCAAATCGCTTGCGGTTTAATTTCGATTAATCATCCCTAGTTTGATATTGACGCCATCCTTAATATTTACATCTGAGTAGAGCTCGCGGTTATGATAAGGGGCGTGACATTTCCCGAACATGCGCTAAGCGTTGCCAATCACAACACACTGGACCAGCTAACCAGTCACAGCACATTTCATATTTTGGAAGGAGGGGCTTCATCGAAACAGAAACTGAACGGCGCGTTTGGGCCAGACTGGGGAGTGAGGTGCTGTAATAATGTAAAATATGTGAAAAATAATGTGTTTTTTGAACAATCAAGCATGAAAGCATATTCTAGTACACCCCAAAAACAAAATCAAGACTTAAAAGAGCATAATAGGACCCCTTTAAAGTGATTCGGGTAATGTTAGAGCTGATTCGCACATTTCTAATACCTAGCATATCTAGTGTCATTCACACAGGCGATCAATTAATCGGTAAATGAGAAATACTAGAAACACAGGAAACAGGTGTTACCCCCCGTGGCTCAAAAGGGATGTAACAAAAATAGGGACACACGAGAGAGCCAATTTAGAATGCAAAATTTATTAACAAAATAGAACTATACAGAAAAAACAATGTACAATGTAACAGTCAGGAGTCAGTGCTGTAAAGTGTAATGAATGCATGGAAGGGTAATGTTGGATCTTCCACAAAGAAACGAGTTTAAAGGAAACCAAATGAAATCAAGTCCAATCTGCAGCCCTCCATGGCCTTTTCATCATACTCCTTTTAAAAGGCCCAACAGGAAGTCAGCAACAAAACCACCCGAGAACAGCCACTTGGGAGGGCGGAGCCAACCATCCACCTCAGCCCGGGGAAAACCCCACATAACACAGGAGTCGTTACACAGGAAATAAACAGGAATCTAGAACTCAGTCTCTTTAGAGTCTATAAAATAACCATGACATGTTGTTTGGAAATTTTTTTTTTTTATTTTCTGTTTGCACTAGGGCTGTTAATGAAATAAATCCTGATTATTTTATCTCATGATTTCTGACAGTGATATCATCAAATTTGGAAAATGTGTTAACAAAATTATTACATTTAACATACTAAAATTAACTTAACATTAATGTGAGAATTCCGAAAACTTTGTATAATAGTTTTCTCTTAAATTTTCTACTGACCCCCAGTACTTGGATGTTAAGGCCAATTCACACTGCACTGACAGACGGTGACAGAAACTTTGTTGGGTTTTGTTGGATCAGTATGTTACCCCTGTCGTTGGCGTCTGTCGGAGTTTGTTTTCGCCTGTTGAACATGTTAAATCGCCGCTTGTCGGGTTGTGGAATGTCTAAAAAGTGATGTACTGCAATCTGGTGATTGTCCTCATTGGTCGACGTCTGTCGGTGCTGTGTGAATTTTTTTTTTTTAACTTACTACTACAGTTTCTTAATATAATGTGAAACATGGAAAAACTAAATTACAAACATTTACATTAATAAAAAAGTTAATTTGCTTGAGTATTCAACTTTGGAAATACGCAACTCTCAGATTAAATACTTCATACTTGTAGATAAGGTTTCTGCCTGACAGTGACGATATGCACGTTTATGTGCTGTCTGCATTCACATCATTTCATGTTGTTTTTTTTTTACTCTTTTAACGGCAAACACAGAATTTTCCGTTATTTGTGAGAAAGCGCTTCCCCGCCAAACACGGAATTTATGGGTTTCTGGGTTTTCACTATTATACGCAAGGGGGGTGCTATTACGCATCTTCTGAATGAGTACAGAATCTCCTGATCTCCTGACCTATATATATTGCATGCTCAGATATTCACACAACAAAATATTCTGGGAGCCATTACATTTTTTTGAAAATTATCAAAAATGCTGGTGGGGAACAGCTAACTTTTTTTTTAAAAAAAGGCTGGTGGGGAAAGAGTTAAATAGCCTATAATTTACTTTAATAATTTTTTGCAATTTTCTGATCCATTTCCTGTCCTATTGTACACAGGTGTTTGCCTGGGGCTACAACAACTCCGGGCAGGTGGGCTCTGGATCCACGGCCAACCAGCCCACCCCACGCAGGGTCAGCAGCTGCCTGCAGAACAAGGTGGTGGTCAACATCGCCTGTGGACAGCTCTGCTCCATGGCCGTCCTGGACAATGGAGAGGTGAGTTTAAACAAGTTTAATCAATACGTACAGATGACAATCGATTGAAAAAATAATAAATTCAATTAAATTTATTCACAAGCAGTGTTGGGGGTAACGCATTACAATTGGAACAAGTTATGTAATCAGATTACTTTTTTTAATAACTAGTAAAATAACTCATTACTTTACTTTCAAATTTACAACAAAATATCTGAGTTACTTTTACGAATAAGTAACAAGTTTTCTCATGTATTGACTGACAGCTCTCCTGTCACCATGCTGAGAGAAATCGTAAGTGTAGAGGCGTTGTGTGTGCGCTGTGAACATGATGATTACTGTAGTTTTAGACTAATGTGAACATGCATTTACTCATCTCACTTGCACAAAAACACATTGTGTTCCTCAAAATGAATAAAAACAGTCAAATGCAAACTCAGAATATTACGCAAACCTGCAATAATTGAATGTCAAATAACACAAATACTGTATACTTTGTCTTTAATCTCATTTTATTAACCAATGTCTTTGCTGCTGATCTTTGGTGATCCAATTCAAACACACTAATAAGCAAAACTTCACATTTGTGTTTAATTTTTTTTGTTTTCGTCGCTAAAGTAAGAGTGTTGAACTTTCTCCTGTGTCCTATTCTTCTGTGATCCAGAATGGCAGCACAGCTGAAAGGCTTGTTTAAGCTGCGCAATCTACAACCCCATTTCCAGAAAAGTTAGAACATTTTGTAAAATGCAATAAAATCAAGAATCTGTGATTTGTTAATTCTCTTTAACCTTTATTTAACTGTTTTCACTGGTCAATTTTGTAAATATAAACAAATTTTGATTGTGATGGCTGCAACACACTCCATAAACGTTGGGATGGAGGCAAAATAAAAATGAAAAGATTATAGAATATCCAAGTTAAATTGTTTTGAAACCATCCACAATAAGAGGGTGAACTGGTAATAGGTGAGGGTAACGTGTTTGGATGTAAATAGAGCATCCACCAAAAACTCGGTCTTTGCAGATTGGCTATGGCTCAACACTTGTGCCAAATTTCATGAGAGACTTGTCAAACAATTCTGATTTCTCAACTTCTTAATGCAAGATTGCAAGAAGCCCTTAGATGGCATTGCATGAGAAACCATCATGCTACTGTGTTAAATACAGCCACATGTGCTCGGGAGTACTTTGGAAAATCATTCACATATTCTTTTTTTATTTATTTATTTTTTTTATTTTTTACAAAATGTCCCAACTTTTCTGAAAATGGGGTTGTACTGTACAGTTGTGAACTTGCATTTCTTTCAGCCTGAGGCTTATTCATTTCACTTTTGGTGTGAAAGGGCCTTTACATTTGCCAAAAATAGAGTTTTTTGTTATTAAAAAACAAACAAGCAAGCCCAACCCAGGTAAGGAAAAAGTAACACAAAAGTAGCATAACGCATTACTTTCCATAAAAATAACTAACCCAATTAGTTACTTTTTTAGGGAGAAACGCATTTTTGTAACACATTACTTTTAAAAGCAACTTTACCTAACGCTGTTAAGTAAAACCATGTATTACTGTTTGTTGGATTAGTCACCACATGAAGAAAATTAAATTTCTTATGGAATTTATGCATGTCGTGGGGCATGAATAATTGTTTGGTTTGGTTTTTTTTTTTAAATAATTAATTGCACTAAGTAATGTGAGCATGCAGTCAGGACATGTTGGCATGCTGTCGGGACATGACATTTAATTCAGCTACAGTTTTGATATGTGGCAAACGGTGATTGTAACTGTCTCAGCTGTCAGCCAGGAGGCACATTTTTGTGCCTTATGTCTTAACTTACTGTTCTCACGATTTCTCATGGTATTTGTGTTTGTTATAGCCTTTTTAGATTTACACATTTATTTGATACGTTCATATCGTTTTTGGATTTAGTAATATGGTGGCGTTGAATTTTTAAAAACTCTTTAAAACTGTTAATGTTGTGGTTCTTCTCGATACCCAATGTTGAGAGTTTTTCTCGTTAGAAAGTTGAACTTTTTCATGTGTTCGTAGTCAAATGGTAATTGTAGTTGTTCATGTTGTTGTTGTGCATTACATGCTGTAATCAGCACTGGGTTTAACTCAAGCCTCTGTGTTGACAGACGTATGGCTGGGGTTATAACTGCAATGGGCAGCTCGGTTTGGGCAACAATGGCAACCAGCAAACCCCCTGCCGGATCGCTGCCTTACAGGGAATCAACATCGTACAGGTGACACACAAAGACTTCTGGGTATTAATCAGTGGGATATGGCAGTCTTCTGAAATGAGGTGGCTTTCATGAGAAAAACTTAGGGAGCAGCTTTTACTTTGCAACGAACAAGCAAACAATGCTATAATTATTTATATTCTATGCTAATAATAACACACATTTTATGCAAGTCCCAATTTTATGCATATTTAATTTTTTGCATTGATTCAAAATAACTGTAATCATATAGTAAAATGCAGTGTTGTTTTAGTATTATTTATATGCTATTATAGTATGTTAATATTTTGATTTTAGCTTTTAGATTTTCAGTTATCGTTTATCATTTTAACTTAACTAAGTTAGTAATTTAGTTATGTGCTTTTGTCAGTTTTTTTTTTTTTTAAGTGTCTATTTAGCTTTAATTTATATTTAATTCAGTTTTAGCTTTATTAATTTTATTACTTAAGTACAACTTAAACTGATTTTATTTCAGTTAGATGCCAAAGCAACATGGCTCATTTAAGTTTTATAGGTTTAAATTCTAAAAATCTAATATTTATATTTTATTTTAGCTTTATTTTTATAATTTTTTTTATTAATTATTATTATTATTATTATTATTATTATTATAAATGTATAATAATTATTTATAATATTATTTACCAGTAACAAAAATGGTAAAAAAAAAAAAAAAGTATTATTATTTTATAATACTGACAGATTTATACATTATTTTGTATTTCGTAATGTTCTGTTTTATTGTTGTTCTTTCAATTATTTTGTAATCCATATTTATTTGAGTAGGTCTTGATACCAGAAAATCATTCCTGGTATTAAGACAAATTATTTTCTGTGCATGACCTTTAAATGATCTATAGACAAACAAAGGAAATAGAATTGCAAAAAAAATTAAAAATAAAATTGTGACCATTCTAAATCATTGTGCAAGCTATTTTTGGTATATGGTCATATCAGTGGTTTTGTAACAGCATGTTACCACCCTGTTCAACCACATGAATAGCATTTGTCTCAATTACCCCACTTTATTGTAAACATTCAGCTGCGCAGTAAATGTATCATAGATGACAGATACGCCAGCAAATAAGGTGTTTCTATCAGCCCTGATCTGTCTTCTCTCCACAGGTGGCATGTGGATACGCACACACATTGGCTCTTACAGACGAGGGATTTGTTTACTCTTGGGGTGCGAACTCCTATGGGCAGCTGGGTACAGGCAACAAGAGCAACCAGGCTGTGCCCACCCTAATCAACATGGACAAGGAGAGGTGAGATTCACATCGCAGCTTCCCACCTGACTGATTTAGCAGAGACAGTTGATATGGTGGAAATAATTTGCCTGTCATCTTCTCACCTGGTTTTCTGTGCATTTGAATACGTCTGGGTGACAGTTTAGACATACTGGTATTCATACCCTTAGTTCATGTCATGCATTTCCTTAACATTTAACAAAGACCCAATCAAATTGAGTAAGAAAAGTAGGTTAAATGTGAACGGTTGAGGAAGCACAAAAGGAACTGTCATCACACGTGGGTGTCCACTCAAGAATTGTGGTAAACTGAGAAAGCTCTTCTCAGACAGTTGGGACTAGAAAAAAGTCTGTTTAGTTAATAATTTATACTTGAACTCGGCTTAAAACACTAAAGATCAGTATGTTTAAGCACTTTTTGATTCTTAAGGACAAGTAAAAAACATGGTCTACAATTTTACTGTACTTGCCATTTGAAAATATCAACATATATATTTTTTAAAACAATCAGATTGATTTATTTGATTAAAATTGACGACATATGACTGTATATAACATTCTAGCCCTAAAACCAACTGTCCTCAGACCATAACACAGTACTTTATGTAGATGAATGTACATATTAAACTTAAAATAAACTTAAAATTGTGGTTTCCACAAAAATATTAAGCAGCACAACAGTTTTCAACATTGATAATAATAAGTGTTTCTTGCATATTAGAATGATTTCTGAAGGATTATGTGACACAGGACTGGAGTAATGATGCTGAAAATACAGCTTTAAATTGTGATAATATTTCACAATAACACTGTTTTAGTGTATTTTTGATCAAATAAATGCAGCCTTTGTGAGCAGAAGAGACTTAAAAATTTTTTTTTAAAGACCTCAAACTGTTGAGCCGTAGTGTATATGTGTAAGAGAACATTGACACGGCACAATACCTCTGAATATGTTTAGAATAATCCAAAATGAATCCCTTTATTTTGTTGTCTTCCTAGTACTCAAGATTCTGTTTTTGAATAATGTGTCAAAATAACATAAAGAATGAATTACTGTATGTGGTGGATTGTTTGCTGTTATTTCCTAGTTATTTTACCGTTTACCAATCAAAAGGTCTTTTATCTTATGTATTAAACGTATGCAGAAGCTTTTCACATGCTTTTAATGATATAACAACAGCATCTGTGTCACCTGCAGAATGGTGGAGGTCGCTGCGTGTCACACCAGTCACACATCGGCGGCAAAAACACAGAGCGGTCAGGTGCTGATGTGGGGTCAGTGTCGGGGTCAGGCCGTGGCTTACCCTCACCTCACACACTTCACCAGCACTGACGACGTCTTCGCCTGCTTCGCCACGCCTGCAGTCACTTGGCATCTCCTGTCTGTGGGTAAGAGCGTTGTTCCAAAATCAGCTTTCTCTCTGCATACTAAAGCTTTGCTCTTGTTAATGTTTACAGCACACACGTGTTTAGTGCTCAATGGTGATCACTTACAAATTCTTCGCTAAACAGTCTTGGACCAAACCAACCGGCTCTGAGATGAGCCATTATTACAGCATTTTAGTTGGGGTTGTGAGAGTTAATGTTATGTTGAAAGCTGGCTAATGTTAGCTAATGTTAGCTGATGTTACCTAGTTAGCATCTACCAGCATGCAAAAACTCACCACTGTGGAAATTGGCATGAATCCCATTACTACCCCCCAATGTCCTCCCATTGCTCTGCACATGACATGCTCTGAAAAAAACAAAATATCATGGCCACTAAATAAAAGCAAGGCAAGGGAACGAATTACTACTACATGTAAAGACTGTATGTGTGAAAGGGGCTAATGTCAAGTTCAAGTAATGTCCCAATAAATCAGCATTGATTTATGAATATAATCATATACACTGAATATGCTGTTATTGTTGCGTACTGTTTTATAATGTACTACAATACACTGAGGAGAAAATAGAATCTGCCACTATTTGCACTTAGTATAAATAGCATCTAACAACTATTTACACAACTATTTAGTGCAAAGAAAATACTGCTATTTTCACTTAGTGTAAAGAAAATACTTTTTGTTGCGTCCAAAATAGATGCTTTTTGTCTTATTATCAGTAACTCATCATCATTGCTTTACTGTCAAATGTGGCTTTCTATGGGGCAAAACTTGCAATTTTGTTGTTACTTGTACTGATTGGTGCAATACAATAATAACACAACTTTCATATAATATAATATACACCGATCAGGCATAACATTATGACTGATTATCAGGTTAAGTGAATAACACTGATTATCTCTTCATCACAGCACCTGTTAGTGGGTGGGATATATTAGGCAGCAACTGAACATTTTGTCCTCAAAGTTGATGTGTTAGAAGCAGGGCAAGCAAAAATGGACAAGCGTAAGGATTTGAGTGAGTTTGACAAGGGCCAAATTGTGATGGCTAGACGACTGGGTCAGAGCATCTTCAAAACTGCAGCTCTTGTGGGGTGTTCCCGGTCTGCAGTGGTCAGTATCTATCAAAGGTGGTCCAAGGAAGAAACAGTGGTGAACCGGCGACAGGGTGCACGTGGGGAGCGAAGGCTGGCCCGTGTGGTCCGATCAAACAGACGAGCTACTGTAGCTCAAATTGCTCAAGAAGTTAATGTTGGTTCTGATAGAAAGATGTCAGAATACACAGTGCATCGCAGTTTGTTGCGTATGGGGCTGCATAGCCGCTGACCCCTGCCCACCACCAAAAGCACCAACAGTGGGCATGTGAGCATCAGAACTGGACCACGGAGCAATGGAAGAAGGTGGCCTGGTCTGATGAATCACGTTTTCTTTTACATCACGTGGATGGCCGGGTGCGTGTGCGTCACTTACCTGGGGAACACACGGCATCAGGATGCACTATGGGAAGAAGGCAAGCCGGAGGAGGCAGTGTGATGCTTTGGGCAATGTTCTGCTGGGAAACCTTGGGTCCTGCCATCCATGTGGATGTTACTTTTGACACGTACCACCTACCTAAGCATTGTTGCAGACCATGTACACCCTTTCATGTAAACAGTAAAAGGGGGACCAACACAATATTAGTCATAATGTTATGCCTGATCGCTGTGTGTGTGTGTGTGTGTGTGTGTGTGTGTGTGTGTGTGTGTGTGTGTGTGTGTGTGTGTGTGTGTGTGTGGAACCCAACTAGAACCCTCTGTCTCCTAACAAGACGCTTCACTTTGAAATGTATTATTTTATGTTGTATTTCCTGACTCTTTTCTGCTCATTAGATGGAGATGACTACCTGACTGTTGCCCAGTCGCTAAAGCGAGAGTTTGATAGCCCAGAAATCTCTGACCTGAAGTTCCTGGTCGATGGCAAGTGTATTCACGTGCACAAAGCCCTTCTTAAAATCAGGTAACTTGAAACCTGCAATCAAATAATCTCTTAAAGCATTTTGCCTTTCATCTTTTTAGCCCTGTTTTTGGTTTATTAAGTAAAAATGTTTTTCCTGTTAACCTGAGGAAGCTTTCTAATATAGTTTTTTCCTCAGGTATATAAACAGCACCTGAAAATAGTGTGTGATTAGTCAACAGAAGATTTGTGTTTTCCCCTCCGGTGTCATTCCCATCATTAAATTTAGCACCCATCGCTGAACTGTTGATATGAACATGTACAGACACGCTCCTGTCCGTGTACTGTTGCATAAGACTCACTATTGCATAAGTATTACTCTTTGATTCTCCACTCACTGTTTTAATATTTGGAACCATGTGTTCTGTAGAGATGCAAGTGCAGACAGGACACTGAGAGGGAAGTTGTAAAAAAAAAAAAATAGTGCAAATTAGACATAATAATAAAGGGCAAAGTAAGATGTGTAGTGTAGTTCAGATTCATAGAACAGTGTCAATAGCCGCGTTTCCACCGCAGGAACTTTCCCCAGGAACTAGGGATTTTGGGGTGGTACTCTCTGTGTTTCGACCGCAGGAACCGGGGTCTAAATAAAGTTCCGGGTAAAAATTTCCCCCTCAGAAAGTCCCTGCTCTCGAGGTAGTACTTTTTCAAAGTTCAGGAACTTTCGGGGGTGGGACTTGGGCACTAAGCAGTCTGATTGGTTGAGTTCACGCATCATTTTATTTCAGCCTAAAAGTCTGTTGTGGGGCATGCAGTAAGAGTTGTTTGCTATACGAATCAACAATTTAAAAAATACGACCGATGGACGAAAACGAGGTTCAGGCTTTATTACGTTTATTTGCAGAGGACGAAATCCAGTGGGCTCTAGAAAGTCGCGCGCAGTCCTACGTCACCGGACTAATCTTCTCAGTACCTTAGACCGCGATGGAAACGCAGACAGCAGCAGGTCTGGGGGGAAAAAGAGCTCCTGGGACAAATTGTTCCAGGTAATTTCGGTGGAAACGGGGCTATAAATACTAGGGGATTTTAACCCTTACTGCACACCTCCTATTTTGGCAAGTGGGGCATAAATGACACACCCAAAATAAAAAGGCTGCTGCTCATAAGTCATTCTGAATAGACGCATAACCAACATATATTTACAAATCCAACACTTGAGAGTTTACAGTTCAAGACTCAGACTGTAATTAATATGGAGATATATAAGCTCAAACATAAAAACAAAAATAAAAATATTAAGAATATATTTTTCAAATGTATAAAAATATTATGTGGATGTGGTAAAACAACGTATAACCACAATTAAAGTGAAGCCACAAGTGTGGTCATGCTTCTTCAAATCTGAGGATTATATCTCTAAAACTATGAGTTTTATGAAGCATTTCCTAAGACCATGTTATGTGAGGCTGATATTTTATTGCCCTGTAAACACCTACTTGCAGTCAACTGTCTAATGTCTGGCAACGTGAACTGCTCCATACATGTTCTATTGTTCTCACTCAACGAACCTTTCACACCTCTGCCGGCATGAGACTCAATCTTCATTTATTCTTTTATTGTTATGCTTTTGTTTGTATTCAGCCATTATTAGCCTTTATTCTGGCATTATTTTTTATTCTTGTCCATCTACACCACTTTCATCCCACTATACATTAATCCACCTATTATTTGAAGTCTTTCTAGAAAACAAAAAAAAGTATTCTTGGGACCTTATGTGAATGCTTTTAACAAATTAGATCATGGAATAGAATAGCTCCTGGCGCGACAGGTGCACTAGAGCTACAATTAGCATCAAGCTACATAACACAATTTAAAAGATTAATATTACACTTGTACTCAAAACTCTTTGTATTCCATTGAATGTTTGTATTACCTTCTGATCGTGATCTAATGTGGATTTTAGTCATATAATGATGTTGAAATATGTTATATTTAGCATCTTATTCAGCTCTTCCGATCGCATAATTCAGTGGGAAATGAATAGAAGTGGTATTCTGTATGATGAAATATTTTGCAAACGTGAGAATAAATCAATATTTCTCCAAATATGCACACTTTTGGACTAAGCCCTAACGGATGCTGTTCATTGACGCTATGTGAACACAAATAAACTGGAGCAGACGTGACCGAATTCATATGCGTGTTGATATTCTATTTAAAACCTTACACAATGATTACAGAATTTTTAAAACATTTTTATTTATAGGATTAAAGAGTGCCATACCATCTCTGCATGAACCACCTAAATGATGCCTTTGGAGGGCACTGAAGTGTTTATAGTCTAATCATTATCAACAGATTTTTCTGAATCGTCTCTCAGTCCCTCACAGACACACATGTACATCACACACCCTTTCTATTCTAAGTAACTGGATAGAAAAAGCCAGAAACTTGAGAGGCTTGAGTGCTTATGTGGAGCAATTGGCAGTACAGTCTTTGTAAGCTGTGGCTTGAATGGTTTCTGTGCAGATTTAAACAGTGGCGTAGGAACATAGCTCATAGCTTGTTAATAAACAATACATAAATTTTAAAAAAACGCGTACATTTAACATATGCACACCTCGATGACTGCAATAATTCAATGCAACTTTGACATTGATCCCATACTGAATCAACGCACTTTAGCTATGTTCGTTATTCTTTCTAAAGTGTCAGGGGAATGTCCTTAAACACTAATCAAAGAAATATCATATGTTCTGTTCTCTTCTATTTAAATCAAAAGATGCGATTGAACCGGTCTGTTGGTCATTTTGAACCGGTCATGTTGAACCGTCGCTGTTATTTATAGTTTGTTAATGATTTTGATATTTTAATTTGCATGATAACTAATCTAATGGGGATGGCATGGGACAGTGGTTTTACAGAGGGGATGCTTTTTGTAATTTTTTTTTAAACAAGGTGGATGCCATATCCAATCGAGCCCTGGCTATATTAGCGTCCACACCAGCGGACAATATCATTCTGTTTATTCAGTTTTGTCATCTGCCGCTGAAATGCAGATCTCTTTAAAGCAGGGTGGATTCTGATTGGCTGTAAGTGTTTTTATCGTTCATCAGCTGGAAAAAAATAGTTTTGAAAAATATTGTTTCTCTATGCCATTATAGTTGTGGTGTGGACTCTGCTATTCTTCTATATTTAGAACAACTATATCTTTATTGTTGTAGTTATCGTCCATGGTGTAAATGGGCCTTTACATGGGTCAAAAACAACAAAAATAACTATTTACAGTGCATCCGGAAAGTATTCACAGCGCTTCACTTTTTCCACATTTTATGTTACAGCCTTATTCCAAAATGGATTAAATTCATTATTTACCTCAAAATTCTACAAACAATACCCCATAATGACAATGTGAAAAGTTTGTTTGAAATCTTTTTGCAAATTTATTAAAAATAAAAAACAAAAAAAAAATCACATGTACATAAGTATTCATAGCCTTTGCCATGACACTCAAAATTGAGCTCAGGTGCATCTTGTTTCCACTGATCATCCTTGAGATGTTTCTACAACTTGATTGGAGTCCACCTGTGGTAAATTTAGTTGATTGGACATGATTTAGAAAGGCACACACCTGTCTATATAAGGTCCCACAGTTAAGTCCAAGGAATTGTCTGTAGCCTCCGAGACAGGATTGTATCGAGGCACAGATCTGGGGAAGGGTACAGAAAAATTTCTGCAGCATTGAAGGTCCCAGTGAGCACAGTGGCCTCCATCATCCGTAAATGGAAGAAGTTTGGAACAACCAGGACTCTTCCTAGAGCTGGCCGCCCGGCCAAACTGAGCGATTGAGGGAGAAGGGCCTTAGTCAGGGAGGTGACCAAGAACCCGATGGTCACTCTGACAGAGCTCCAGCGTTTCTCTGTGGAGAGAGAACCTTCCAGAAGAACAACCATCTCTGCAGCACTCCACCAGGCCTGTATGGTAGAGTGGCCAGACGGCACATGACAGCCCGCCTGGAGTTTGCCAAAAGGCACCTGAAGGACTCTCAGACCATGAGAAACTAAATTCTCTGGTCTGACGAAACAAAGATTGAACTCTTTGGCCTGAATGGCAAGCGTCATGTCTGGAGGAAACCAGGCACCGCTCATCACCTGGCCAATACCATCCCTACAGTGAAGCATGGTGGTGGCAGCATCATGCTGTGGGGGTGTTTTTAAGCGGCAGGAACTGTGGGACTCATCAGGGTCGAGGGAAAGATGAAGAGACATCCTTGATGAAAACCTGCTCCAGAGCGCTCTGGACCTCAGACTGGGGCGAAGGTTCCTCTTCCAACAGGACAACGACCCTAGGCACACAGCCAAGATAACAAAGGAGTGGCTACGGGACAACTCTGTGAATGTCCTTGAGTGGCCCAGCCAGAGCCCAGACTTGAACCTGATCGAACATCTCTGGAGAGATCTGAAAATGGCTGTGCACCGACGCTCCCCATCCAACTTGATGGAGCTTGAGAGGTCCTGCAAAGAAGAATGGGAGAAACTGCCCAAAAATAGGTGTGCCAAGCTTGTAGCATCATACTCAAAAAGACTTGAGGCTGTAATTGGTGCCAAAGGTGCTTCAACAAAGTATTGAGCAAAGGCTGTGAATACATGCTGTACATGTGATGATTTTTTTTTTTTTTGAAAAAATGTGGAAAAAGTGAAGCACTGTGAATATTTCCAGATGCACTGTATTTACTAACAAACATACAGCTTGTATTTGTGAACAAATGCTTCTTCTGAGTTGAATGGTGGTTAAAAAGAAGAGATTTTTGTTACAATAAATGGGATTTTAATAAAAAAAAAAATAACAAACAGTAAAAATAAATAGCTTTAATTAAAAAAATGGCATTTTGTGGTTGTGTTGGTAGGTGTGAGCATTTCAGAGCACTGCTGAACGAGACCGATGAAGAGACCATAGAGATTCATCAGTTCTCCTATCTGGTGTATCGCGCATTCCTGGAATACCTGTATACTGATACCATCAACCTCCCACCTGAGGACGCTATTGGTAAACCACCCCCTTCATGCTGACTGCCATATCACGCTCTGACATCCATGATCTGGATTCAGTTCAACACAGATATATAGATGTGTTTTAGATGGAGTCCAGCATGTCACACTAAAAGATTTGAAAGCCGCTAGATCAGCTCTCGTATGCTGAAATGTCTTATTGATCTTGTTTGGTGTTTATGATCCTTTGATTGTTTGCATTGTAAAGGTCTGCTGGATTTGGCCACATACTACCGTGAGAGCCGTCTGAAAAGACTGTGTCAGGAGACCATCAAGAGGGGCATCACAGAGGAGAACGCTATAACACTGCTGTCAGCTGCTGTCAAGTATGAAGCACAGGTGAGCGTGACACACATTCAGCCATACAGCCATTCGGTTACATATAGGTCCTGTTCCAAACGTCAGTGATTATTAACATTAGGATGATGCTAAGCTAACAACTCAATACTCAAATGAAAACAAAAAATATAAAGACGACACATTTTCAGATAGCTCATGTGAACTCGACTAACATATTGCAAAGCTAACGACTGAACCACATTCACAACTGATTCAGCAGATTTTGATGTTGGCATATTACAGGGTTTCTTTTGTACAATCACTAGGTCATTTTTTCAAAGCTCTTCACACAGTTCTCATAACCAACTTTCATATTGGCACAGCAGTTAATTTCACATTCAAAATGCACTAAAACTGCCAAAACACTTCATACGTGTCTCAAATCAACTCATTCATCTATAACACTAGCAAAGGAAAGAATGACACTCTCAACTGTTTATAATTCACTGCAGTTTACATGGTCCGTGTTTACACTGTGTTCCAAATTATTATGCAAGTGACATATCAGTAGGATTTCGGTACAATAAACATTCAGATTTTCGTTTTTCAAAGAAAGTGTTTGTTTTATTTCTCCATATCTTTCAAGATAACTGGTATCAATCTCAGACAGGTTTGTTAAATAGTTTGCCAGGTCTGCTTAGGTAAATGGAAACCCCACTTAAAGAGGTTTTTCCACATTATTAAGCAAGTCACAGTTCTCATGCAATATGGAGAGGAAGAAAGATGTTATGCATCATCTAAAAAGATATGGAGAAATCAAACACTTTCTTTGAAAAACTAAAATAAACATTCAGTTTTGTTGTACTAAAATCCTACTGATATGTCACTTGCATAAAAATTTGGAACACAGAATGTATTACAACTCAAAGTTATTCCTAAGTTTTGACCTTTTGTCTAGATAGTAATGAAATTTAAAGACTAACATCTGTGTAGGTGTTCAGCTATATGTAATTGTTTTGATTGAATCTAAAAAAATGAAATGCTTTCTATATTTCAATATGGTATTACTATAAAAATGTAGCAAACTGCTGTCTTTTTCAGCTTTGTATTATGTTAGTTTTGTAAAAGAGTACGTAAGCATGTGCAAATTGGCCTGTAGGTGTATATGGAGTTTGTCTAAATAATAAAATAATTGACGTAATTTGAAGGATGTAGCCATTAAATGCATTTTATGCCAAAGCAAAGATAAATGATCCATATTCTGCTGTTGTTCCCACTGTGAAGAGCTTTGAAAAAGTGAACCAAGTATTGAGAAATGTGTCCTAGCGATTGTAAAAAAAAAAAAAACTGTAAGCTGATGACTTAAAACACTAATAAGAAATAGACGTAAGCACAAATATTGTTAGAAATAGCTGATATGAAGCGCAAAAAAGACTCAACTAATATTCGCAATTGATTCAGCAGAGTTTGATGTTAGCATATTGCTAAGCTAACGATCCAATACGTCCCATAAATATATGGGATTGACCCGTATTTATTGGTTAAATTATGCGTCTCGTATCAAATCAATGTTTGACCCTTATTTTGCCACACTGAAGGTGGCAACCCTACAATACTCACATAGTGTGTTCATACTGTTTGCGGTTTGCCATACCTAAGTTCAAAGGCTAGGTTCATTAAACATTCTAAAATTCTAACTGCTATTTTCTTATTTTTAACTTATGGCAATCAGGCAGCACAAAACCACTGTGGGTGTTTTCATTAGGTGAATCTTCGGCAAGAATACATACAATCGGATAATGCCATTTAACGTTATTTTCTTCTTAAAGTGGCTGTATAGCCGCGTTTCCACCTCAGGAACTTTCCCCAGGAACTTGGGACTTTGGGGTGGTACTCGGTGTGTTTCGACCGCAGGGACCAGGGTCTAAATGAAGTTCCGGGTAAAAATTTCCCCCTCAGAAAGTCCCTGCTCGCGAGGTAGTACTTTATCAAAGTTCAGGTAGGACTTAGGCGCTGAACATGCTGATTGGTTGACTCCACGCAGAATTTTATTTCAACCACCATTTTTTAAAAGTCTGTTGCGGTGCGTGCAGTAAGAGTTGTTTGCTATTCGAATCAACAGTAGAGTTTAAAAAATACGACCGATGGACCGACGACGAGGTTCAGGCTTTATTATGCTTATATGCGGAGGACGAAATCCAGCGGGAACTGGAAAGTCGTGCGCAGTCCTACGTCACCGGACTAATCTTCACGGTACTTTAGACCACGATGGAAACAAGGTCTGGGGTGAAAAAAGTTACTGGGTCAAATTATTCCCGGTAATTTTGG
The DNA here is from genome assembly GCA_039654105.1 of Coreius guichenoti. NCBI lineage: Eukaryota > Metazoa > Chordata > Actinopteri > Cypriniformes > Gobionidae > Coreius > Coreius guichenoti. The sequence continues at coordinate 12,304,163 of CM077174.1, read as the reverse complement.
TGGAAACGGGGCTTATATAGAATTCAGAAACCCTTGTTATTAGCAACTCACAACTCATCTTTTTCATTCTTCGCTTAGGGGTAAAAAGAAGTTGGAAATACCTGAGCAGTGATATACCTTTAATGAACATCCAGACACTGTTCATGCTGCTGAGAGCAATGTTTAGATGAATATGTAAATATGTGCTGCGCCCTTTCCTTTTAACAACAAAATAAACACAACAAAAATGACAGCGGTGAGAAAACATTAGTTCAGAAAGCATCTGTTCATAGCGATGTGGATCTATTTGCACCAGCTCTGTGATTCACCAGCATCATGTTGACAGATGAGGTCATTAAAATTACACTGTTATGATTTGATTATAAAGCATATTTGAGACTATAGACTATGTAGCTCTGACTATGTGAGACTATAGTTTGAATTAATCGCTTTTCTTCACGACACATTGACATTACAGCACAGAATGGCTCTTTCGTTATTATCCTGAACATTGTATAAGTATTCGTTTCATGTGTCACAGAACGGAAGAAAGGCTCTCAGGAGCGCGCGTAAATGTCACATCCTTTTGATTTTTCCTGGCAAAACACATAAAAATCAGTCAACAGGCTTTCATAGACAACCTAGGAAGTCAGGGAAGGTCTCGTTTTTTTTAAGTTTCGTTACAAGCAAAAAAAGTAATTAATACATGAAAATTCTCACATATAGCCCCTTTATGGGAAAAAATATGATCTTATATATTTGAGAACTTAGAGATATGTCACCCAAAAATGAAAATTCTCTCATCATTTATTCCCCCTCATGCCATCCTCAATATATATGAATTTCTTTCTTCAGATAAACACAAACAAAGCACAGTGAGCATGTGTTGTATTATAAATGAGCTTCTTTGATTCTAATTAATCATTGTGACAGCATTTGCGCGTCAAATTAACAGGTTTATTTAGCCTTCACACAGAACGCACTTCCTTTAAACACAGATCACTGCGCGTGTCTGAGAGGGAAAGAGAGAGATGCAGTAGCACTGATTTACTCAGGCTGTTTGTGAAATTACAGTCTGAAAGAAAGATTTCAAATGATGATTATTTTTCACATTATGGGCCAGATTTACTAACAGCTTGCGTCAGCGCAAACCCTCTTTTGGCGTTAAAAAACTACTGTCAGGATTTACTAAAGACACGCAGTGAAAAATTAGCGCTGAAAAGGCGTGGACACAGTTATTTTTGCGGCTGACCTTATTGCATATGCATTTGTAGGAGAGTATTTAAATGAATCATGCAAGGTGATTTACTAAGGTTAGCGCTTGTCAATGTACTGGTGTTTGCGCCGTTATTTACCGCCCTAAACCAGACGCTAATTTGTAGGGATGCACCGAAATTGGCATTTTCGGTTTTTGGCCGAAAGAGAAAAAAGGCCGAAAATATGAGCCGAAAATATGCCGCCCCGCCCATCCGTGTTCGGCGATCAGGTTTCACTCTCTCGCAGCATGTTTTGTAACTTTGCGAGTGGCTCCGCTTCCGAAGATGCACAGCTTCGAAACGACTGCTCCGTGTTCTGCTCCGTGTGTGCGCCGCGTGCAGACATGACATTTCTCTAGACTTGTTTCTGTTTGCACTAGCCCTACTGTGCTGTAATATGATATGGTATAGCCGTGCTGGGGTAAAATGACGCTACCCTCTCATTCACTGACCCGCTCCTCGCTCTCTGCTCACATGCTCTGATAATAATAGTTTTCTAGGACTATACATTATTTTGATAATTGGTCAAAAAATAAATCTGTTAAATCTGATTCTGTTGCATAGAACTGAATGAAGAATAATATATTGTTATTAATATATTGATATTAATTAGTGCTAATTTATCGTGATTAATCGCATCAAAAAAAAAAAAGTTTGTGTTTACATAATATATGTGTGTGTACTGTGTATAATTATTATGTATATATATAAATACACACAGAAATATTTGCATGTATATACTGTGTGTGTGTACATGTGTGTACGTGTGTGTGTGTGTGTGTATGTATGTGTATATATATATATATATATATATATATATATATATATATAAATATATAAATATATAAATATATATAAATATATATATATATATATATATATATATATATATAAATATATATAAATATAATTTTTTTTATAAAAAATATAACATTTTTCTTAAATGTATACATGCATGTGTGTGTATTTATTTATATATATATATATATACATAATTATACACAGTACACACACATATATTATGTAAACACAAACTTTTATTTTTGGATGCGATTAATCACGATTAATTTTTCCCCAGCACTAATATTAATATATTGATATTTAATATTATTTGAATATAGGCCTATTTTCTGTCTAATTATTGTGTGTTACTTTAAATAAAAGTGTGGTTATTTTATTTTATTGGCTTGTATTTTTTTAAATTCAGATTCAGTAAAATTATTGAATTTAATTAAAACATCTAATAATAATACAATTATACAAAAAACAAATTTAAAATAAATGAATAATTATTTAAAAAAAGTAATTTTCTGTTTCGGTTTTCGGCCAAGTGTATCCAGAATTTTCGGTTTCGGTTTTGGCCCAGAATTTTCATTTCGGTGCATCCCTACTAATTTGCGCTGCTCTTGGTATATCGCGTTGGTCATTATGGGAATGATCTGTCTGTGTCTGTTTCAGTAGATCACGCTCAGAACTTTCCATTCCCATCGGCACTTTTTCGGAATTGCGCTCACGCTAATTTGCCCTCTTTAGTAAATCTGGCCCTATAAGTGCGGAGCTCACAGTAAAGTTATGCACAATATTCACAATTCCCTGAAAAGATGAATACAATGTTCCCACCACACCATATATCACCACACTAAGCTGTATCGATCCCACCCCCCAATGACTATAACTAAAGATAGCACACATATGATGTCTAAAAATGCTGTCTAGGTAGACGGCTCACTAGGTTTTGGAACAGAGCCCTAAACATGTACATATATTTGCGGTTTCATATATTATTCTGTAGGTCTTTGGTGGTGGTTCTCTTTCTCATTGAATCAGTCCGTCCGCTCTTCATGTGCAGGATCTGGAAGAGTTCTGTTTCAAGTTTTGCGTTAACCACCTGACGGCCGTCACTCAGACGCAGGCCTTCGCCGACATGGACCACGATCTGCTGAAGAACTTTATCAGCAAAGCCAGCCGCTACGGCGCCTTCAAAAACTGACAGAGAGATGGAGTCTAGGCAGGTCTTCTGCTCTGGCTCTGCTACATCCAGGCATGTTCTCTTAGATGCCTCAGATCTGGAGAGAGTTAAGCCAAATTCCTGTGGTTTGAGCTTGAAGAAGTGGGAAGCCACTGCACTGGTTGTCTTCTGGGTCCCAGTGCCTTTAAATTACATCCCCAACTGAAGCCCTACGTAAGAGGAAGAATTCAAGGCTAGTGTCTCTGGATTCAAATGGATGAGACGAGTTTAAATAGATTGTAATGAAATAGCTAAACAAACAAACACCTCTGAGGTGCTTTATGAGCAAGGGAAGCAAAAGGGAAGAACCATCTCATGAAGGAAATTGTTGATGGAGAAAGAGCTGCTTTTCTGTTACTGAATTGTTTTGGGTCAAGGTTACTGTCATGATGGCCTTTATAAAGCAGGCCAACAGCCGAACCTCCTGCGGAGTTTTAAAGATAAAGCTGTCATAGGATATCATGACTTTTTGTTCTGGCGTTAGAAGTAACTTTACATAGTAATATGTCATATAAGAGCGGTATAGCGTTATTTTTTAAATTTAGTATCAAGTGACTGGCACCAATTTCAGATCCAACTAATGTCATTTATGTTATTTTTTACTGACAGTAATGTTACTTTTGATATGTTTGCACTCTTTCTGTGTAACAGTGTTATTTTGAATAGGTCAATGTCCGAAAGGTCAATGTCTGTGCTTCTGTCCAGTCATATTTTTACAAGGACGAACACGAGTGAATCTTGCAAAAACTCAAGAAAATGTCCAAACCATACTTCACCCCAAAATCAATAGGAAAAAATAAATTATATTTTGCATAAAGGAAAGATGATATTTATTTTATTTCATTAGAATATATTGGGAGATAATAAATAAATAAATTTTAATCATTTCTTAAATTTGGAGTGAAATATGAGTGGGACATTTCTTCATGGCATTCTTCATCTGCACTGCTATTGTTGGGAAACGGCGCCGTCTGGTGGTGATGATGCAAATCTAATCATGCCCATATTCTGTTAAATAATTAACTTTCTGTTGACAGCTAAAGATTTTCTTGTACCCACAGTGAATCCAAACTCCTTTCAGATATTTTTTTTTTATTACTCATGAGAGCATCAGCCGACCAACCTAATCCTGAAATAGCACTTGCAACAACAAGCATGTGTTTTAATCCAAGGGTTTACAGTAAGTTAAAGGGATAGTTCACCCAAAAATGAAAATTATCCCATGATTTACTCACCCTCAAGGCATCCTAGGTGTATATGACATTCTTCTTTCAGACGAATACAATCAGAGTTATATTAAAAAATATCCTGGCTCTTCCAAGCTTTACAATGGCAGTGAATGGCTGTTTCTGTTTTGAAGTCCATAAAAGTGCATCCATCCATCATAAAAGTAATCAATACGGCTCTGGGGGGATAATTAAGGCCTTCTGAAGTGAAGCCATGCGTTTGTGTAAGAAAAAATCCTTATTTAAAACTTTACAAACTGTAAACTTCCGCTAACTGTTGTACGCGCGTTCACGAGAGACTGGCGTTCCAGCGTATGACGTAGGACGCAGGCGTAGCGCAAGTTCCGGTGACGAACACGGAAGCGCAGAGGATAGAGCCAAACACAACTTGGTTCTCGCGAGAACTAGCATATTCTCACCGGAGCGTCCTACAACATACGCTGGAACGCCAGTCTCTCGTGAACGCTCGTACGACAGTTAGCGGAAGTTAGAGATTACAGTTTATAAAGTTTTAAATATTTATATTTTTCTTACACAAACGCATCGCTTCGCTTCAGAAAGCCTTTATTATCCCCCCGGAGCCATTTGGAGCACTTTTATGATGGATGGATGCACTTTTATGGACTTCAAAACAGAACTTCCCTTTCACTGCCATTTATAAAGCTTGGAAGAGCCAGGACATTTTTTAATATAACTCTGATTGTATTCGTCTGAAAGAATAATGTCATATACATCTAAGATGGCTTGAGGGTGAGTAAATCATGGGGTAATTTTCATTTTTGGGTGAACTATCCCTTTAAGAGGTGTTAAGCACAACCTGAGCGCTTTCACTCTCTCCATGTGTTCTTGAAGGTGAGTTTTTACAGTCTGTTCATATTTGTTTACACACAGTCAGGGGTTTCTGTTCTGTTGTGGATACATGATTTCCTTCTTTTGTACCCCCGTCACTGAGGGTCAGGACTGCTAACCCTGCCCGATTGCCAAGAGAGGGTCTGTTAAATGTTCCCAGTGGTCATTTAACACTTGAATAATCTGTTTTAAGATGATACCAAACTGCTTGGTTTCCTTTAAGCAAATGTCATACAGCACTTTGAATATTTAAATAAATGTCCTTTGTTGAAACAGATGTGTTACGTAACTCTTTTGGTAAAGTTATAATTACAAATATAATATTGTAATACTTGTTTGTTTTTTCTTTTTTTTTTTTTTTATAAGTGATAATATATTCATTATTATGCATTACTATATATAATTTAAATACATTTTATTACGTTTTTATTGAACACACTTTGACTAAAGTCCCGTTTACATCAAGGACGTTAATAAAACAACTATAAAATTTTAAAGGTGCTGTATGTTTTTTGACTGTACTAAATAGCATAAAAATACCGTAATATGTTTGCAGATATTTAAGAAACATGCTAAGTTCACATACTCGTTTCTCTGAAAAACAATGCTACAGCCAGTTATTTTACTTTGAAATGCGTTGTGTGTTGGACTGTCTGTTTTTGTTTTGGTCTGTTTGATCCAGCCCACTGCCAACTTACCCAATAGTATTTCAACACCCCGTGTTGCCAGTTGGAGGAAAACACAGCGTACTGCAGCCATGGAAGCAAGCACACAAACTGGGTCAGCGATCACAGATTCTGCCTGACCTAAAAAGCCTCGGCAATAAAAAAATTGCAAATGTAGTTTACATTAGCTGGTCAACTTACAGCGTAAGGCTCGTCGCTTTCCATTGTCAATTGCGCTTGTTCCTGTTGCGTGTGATCAACCTGGTAACCCATGTGAGGAGGAGGGGGGTGGGAGAAACAACTCTCTCCAGTATTTTAAATTTGGACTGCAGTACCCATTTCAACCGCTAGCTGTCAATGTTACATACAGCACCTTTAAAGGTGCTGTATGTAAGTTTTTGACTGTACTAAAGCATAAAAATACCATAATATGTTTGCAGATATTTACGACACATGCTGAGTTCACATACTCGTCTCTCTGAAAAACAATGCTACAGTCAGTTATTCCACTTTGAAATGTGCGTTCCGTGTTGGAATGTCTTTTTTTGTTTTGGTCTGTGCGATAACGCACATTGCCAGTTTACCCAATAGTAGGCGGAGAAAACAGTGTATTGCAGCCATGGAAGCCAGCAAACAAACTGGGTCAGAGATCGCAGATTCTACCTGACCTAAAAAGCCTCGGCATCCATCTAAAAATCTCTATGAACAGAAGCACATTAAAACGCGGAAAAATCAACTAATCAACTTACAGGGCCCTATCATACACCCGGTGCAATGTGGCGCCAGACGCAACGCAAGTGTTTTTTGCTAGTTTCAGCCCGACACAGTTACCATTTTCACATCCAGTGCCACGTTGTTTAAATAGCAAATGCATTTGCGCCCATTTGTGCTCCCATGGGTGTACTGGTCTGAAACAAGGTGTGTTCAGGCGCATTGCTATTTTAAGGCAACTGAAAACGATTGTGCCATTGACCAACTGAAACCTGGTCTAAAGTCAATAGCGCGGTATTTTTTGTGTTATTTAAAGGGTGCGTTAGTAATATATGCCTATAAGCGGGTGCACAAGGCACGTACACTCTGCTTATTACACACACAGGGACGCGCAGCAGCACAAACATTTTTAAATATTAAAAACTAAAGGATTAAACTGTAAAAGATTATTATTATTATTATTGTGTACATACATATAAAAATGCCTGCATGTTATAATGGATAGTCATTGCATGTATCAGAATTAGCCTACCTATTTTCACTAATGACGAGCAAGCAGGCGACATTGCACGAGCAGATCCGTTTCCTCGCTAGCTGGAGATGCGTTCAGTTTTTCCGCTTGCAAATTCCACCATGTAAATAGCGAATCCGCCATGCCGTGAGCGCAACTGGCTTTTAAAGGGAATGGGAAATGAGACTCTGATTGGTTTATTGCACGTTATTCCCAAAACACACCCATGACTCATTAAGAGAATAGGGACAACCCTTTTAGACCATGCGCACCGTCCGTTTTTTTCCGTCGTTAAACTAGCAAAAGTGGATTTGGACACGTCCTAAGTGCATTTGCGTTGCGCACTTTAGATCATTCGCTTAGATCGTTAAAATAGGGCCCACAGTGTGTAAGTCTCCTCGCCTTCCATTGTCAATTGCGCTCGTTCCTGTTGCGTGTCCTCAAACTGGCAACCCGCGTGAGTGTCGAGTCTGAGGAGGAGGGGGCGGGGCAAACTAAAAAATATTTTGAATTTGGACTGCAGTACCCATTTCAACCACTAGCTATCATTCTTACATACAGCACCTTTAATTAACGTAATTCTATGAGAATAGGAAATCCACCGCACGTCTATAACGATAACGACACAGAGGAATGATATCGTTGGAATTCAACTTTAAAGATCTTTAAAGATTAAAGCTCTGCATACAACATAACGTTTCGGGTTACTAAACGTAACCTCGATGAGGGAGCGAGACATTCCGTCAGAAGCTGACTATGGGGAAACGCCTTTCTCCTAGAGATACTAAAGCTGGATTGGCATAACGCCGTTGTTCTACGATGGCCGTTGGCGTTCAGTCACGTGAATTAGTGGTGGGAACGCCCCCTATATAATGCGACGCTGAACAGCATTTTCACAGAATCTTTTGACTGAATAGAGCGAATGCTTGCGATTAAACCCTTATGTTTAGTAAACGATTTCGGTCACTTTTACATTGTCAGAAGCTGACGATATGGAGAATGTATAAAATCCCACCGTGTTACTGCAAGGACCCGACTTGTCATGACAACGGCGCTATTGCCTATATCACAGTAATGCTGAGTTACTGGACCTGGTTGAACGCCGCGCCTGAACGACAGGAAAGTTGGTGCTGTTGCTGCTTTATCCATCACAGGACTTACCAATATAATTACCAATATAATGCCCAAATACCAATAAGGCCGCAGTCATGCCGGGAGTAATTATAGATTAGGAGAAGGCTCGCATCAAAATAAATCCCAGTTCCACTCCCTAAGAAGGGGGTATGCTGGGTGGTTGAGTGGCAGAAGTCTGTGATAGTTCACCACACTCTGAATGAACCATGATCAGCCAATCATCCAGATCATTCAGCGCACAAACTACACTCACTTTAGAGGCGAGAGAGCCGCGTTCGTACACTCCCAAGAATGTACACACTCATAGGCATGTCAATGGCTGGCGCATGTGCATGTCCGTTTTGTCCATGAGACCGTAGGGTGTCCCATTTGTCATTTTAGGATTCGAAAGGTCTTTATTATTGGTTGCGAAAGCTGTCTGTCAGGGTGTGGTGTAGGGTTAGGGGTTACTTTCTGTTGTAGCAATTCACCTTTCGGCACGCCCATTACTCTGACATGCAGCTATCCCCATCTCGCTGCAAATGATCATAATTGATGGACAACTTTGTGCGGGAAAAGACAACAGCAGTCTGGTATTGAGAAGCGAAAAAAGAAAAAAAGCCCAAGATGAATCCTGTGCATCACTTTCAGGTATGTTCACAAACGTGAAACGTATTTTTGGCTATTGAAGTTAATGGGTGAGATTAATTAAACGTGTTTAATGGCGTTAATAATTTGGCCACCAGCAATGCTTCTGATTCTATACTAATGCAATTTATGTCATATTATTTAAGTTATTTTAATGTGCTGTGCATTGCATTTTGAACAATGGTAAAAATGTGTAGAGCTGTCACGATTCCTCGCGTTAAATTTGAGTGCTCGATTTAAAAATAAATAAATAAATAAAAATAAAAAATAAATTCAATTGCAATGGGCAAAATACCAGAAGTGGCCCATTCCATGGATGGGAATCCATGAACTGCGTTATTAGATCGTTTTTCTAACACTCGATATATTACGATATATTAAAACAATTTAAAAATCATAATATAGCATACCATATTGCTATCATTTATAAACCTACACTAACACAGGAGAATACATCAATGTTTCTAAATATGCACATTTTTGTCCACAGCAATTTCAAAATTGAGTTTGAGTTTTGATGTCCACATGTTCTTGTTCAAGAAATGGCTGTAGTGGCTGTAGCATTATATATTACAAATATATATTAAGTGGACATTTGAATTAAATGTTATTTGGCCAATATTAAACAAGGTTTTGATCATGCTGTAAAGTGTAACAACAACAATCACCAGGCCGTTGGCGCCTTCTGCAGGCATTTGTTATAATATTGATTGTTTATATTATGTATATTACCTTATGTATTTTAACAGTGTTGTTCAATAAAACCATAAAATGAATTGCTTTTGATACTTTCTTTGAACTAATTATTGTTATTATATATGTATTTTAAGTCATTTTAATGGCTATTGTTCACTTAGGTCTACAACAATACAATTCTGATTCAGGAACCTTGTTGGCCAGCGGCGGCCCTGATGAGAGCGCTGGAGTTTACATATACAGCACTACACTCCAGTACTGAAAACAGCGGCTAAAACAGCCTTCGTAATCTTGTGAAGGCTGAAGCTGCCTGCCCAGCTGCTTTGTACACAACAGCTCGTCGCTGGGTCGGGGGGCTGTTTTTATAATGTAAGTAAGTGGCTTAGTACTCAAGATTAACATGAGACTGGCAGAAACTGTGTGTGTTATGTCCCCTTTAACCCATTCTGTGGGAGTTTGGGCGGGACCTTATATCTCGACTCCACTTCGCGGAATTTAGCAATTTTCAGACTACCCTAGCAACTTTTTTTTTTTTTTTTCTTTTTCAAAAAGCACCTAGCAACAAATTTAGCAATTTTTATAATTTATTTGGCAACTTTTAGCAACTTTTGGAAAGTGACTCTAATCCAAACAACACACGTACAAGCTAGCTCAATAGACAGAGCGGTTAATTGATAATTCCTTGAGATCGCTGTGGAAATGTGGAAATCCTTTGAAAATCGGAAGACAAAAGACAACGAGTGCAGGGGCGGGGCTACATACGGTCTATATAGCCAGGCACAGAGGCTGCAGCAGAAGCACGCATTTCACATTTTTGGCAAAATAATTTAAACACATTAAGTTCAGAGTACAATTTTTTTTGGTTAGCAAGTCACAATTTAAAAAAAAAAAAGACAAATTTATAATTTCCTACACAAGTACCATTAACACTTAAAAAAAAGGGCTAATGCATGCTAGTGCACTCACTGCAGACAAAATTTAAGTAAATGAAGTTTTGCGTTGTGATTACGTAATGACGTCATAGCACAATGACGTCACAACGTCATTTAGCAACTTTTAGCAACAAATCGATCTGCCTTTAGCAACTTCCCCTGAAAATTAGTCGGCAACAGTGCTTCACGCTTACTACTGCGCAGACTCGGGCTCCAAGTTCACTACTGCACAAACTCGAGACTCAAGATGTCAGCGCCATATTGGGACACTGGCGGCTTCACTTACTAGGCTACAATGGAAGAGAGTGAAGGTGCGCCATGCATTTTTTTTTTTTTTAAACAGTCTGGTTTTGTCGCACATTTGTTTAGTTTGGCTTCCCATACGTTCCGCCTCTAATTCCCGGGCTTGAACGCCATTGGCCGACGTAGAACAACAACATTATTCCAATCAGGCTTCAGTATTATTAGGAGAGAGACCCCACTTTTGCTCTGTTTAAAAAACATTTTATTTGGTTTTACTAATATCCCCTCAAATAAAAGGAAAGAATAATAGCATAAATTATTAATTTAATTTTAATTTTAAATTTCATATAAACGTAAGAACAGTTAAATCCAACCTTTGTTTTTGGTTCTTGAAAAAGAAATTCAAAATATAACGGCTGTTTTTCATTCACATAAGAAAGCAATTAAAACTGTCTATATGCGAGTCCTTTAATATATTTACATAATGATTAGCCTACCTTTCTGGCTGTATGTTTTATTGTAGTTCTGACTATGTTTGAAGTTTAATTTAAAAAAATCTAGGAGAAAGGTTTTTCCCCGACCAAATATCGAAAGGAACTGCAGTGCGCTTATGATAAACAGAACGTTATTTTGAAATAGTCTACTATCTAAATTAAAAAGGGCAATTTTTTTTAAACAAATCTGCATTGAATGTAGGCTATATTATATGAAATTTTTTTTTTTTTATTATTTTCAAAAAACTAAAAATATTTAAACGAGTTGAATTTCTGTACAGTTTGATGCTGTAAGACATGTTTTGTGCGCGTGCCTGCCTGTGAGTGGCGCTCGATGCACGGTTTACAAACATGTTGTGTCTTAAATTCTTGTGTGCCTACTAGACAGCATTTTAGGCATCACAAACGCCTTCCGAGACAACAGATTTTTTTGGACCTCATAGGTGCGCCTAGCATTATCTCCAAAATGCCGCTGAATTGGAGCAACAACGTGGTAAAATCAACGGAATTGTGCCCTAAAAGCTTGTCTAGGTAGGGAAGTCAGTAGGTTTCGGAACACAGCCATAGTTCGACACTTCATTTCTCACCGTTCATTCCTGTGATCAGCATCCTGTCGTGCACGCCTGGCTCTCTCCTCATCCGCTCGTCCTGGCGATGCTGCGCGGAATCAAACACTCGTTCTCCTGCGTCAGGCGCGCTGCGTTTCCTCGCGGATGCTGAAGATCTGCAGGTAAGACTGTGTGTGTGTGTGTGTGTGTGTGTGTGTGTGTGTGTGTGTGTGTGTGTGTTTGTTTGTGGATAAT
>CM077174.1:12242029-12274529 GCA_039654105.1 Coreius guichenoti | reverse complement strand
AAATAGCAAATGCACTCGCATCCATCTGTTCGCCCATGGGTGTGCTGGTCTGAAAACCAGGTGTGTTCAGGAGCGTTGTTGGCGCGTTGCTATTTTGAGGAACTGAAAACGACTGCGTCATTGACCAAGTATTACTGACGCAGTATTTTTTGTGTTATTTAACCCTAAAGAGACTTTCGGGACAAATGTGGGCAAAATCATTTTTAAATTTAAAAAAAAAAATACTTCCCTTAATCTGAGCAGTACAAGACTTGGCTACTTTTCCTAAGTTTGCCACCCGAACACACAAAAAACATTGGACTCGATTCAACAATGTTAAGTGGTTGAAAAAAAAAAAACTCCTTAATTGGTCCTTCGTGGACAAAAATGGGCACCCATAGGAATTAATGGGAAAAACTGTAATTCAGAGCATATTTTTTTTTTATTTGTCCAATAAAAATCAATAAATCCAACACAATGCAGATCATACATACACACAAATGAAGGAGTGAGCCTATACAACAAAAATAATAAAAAGCTAAAATATCAATAGCCACTAGATGGCAAGAGTTCAGCCTATATGCAGCCATTGAATACTATTGCCATCTATTGACTATTGATATATTAAATATAAAAATTAACATAAAAATAAGCATATTTTACATAAAAAATATGGTACTTTTAGAGGTAAATAAATTCATTAATACCCCAAAAAAATCACAAAAAAGGCATAAACTGATAGATTTTATTTTATCGAAGATGGTGATATAACATTTATTTAAAAAAAAATTTGGGATCACACCTGAGACATTTGTGCCCAAATTTGTCCACGAAGGACCAATTAAGGGTTGCTATACGAAGGACGCTTGAGGGCGTGTTAGTAATATGCACCTATAGGCGGGTGCACAATGTGCGTACACTCTGCTTATTACACACACAGGGATGCACAGCAGCACACAAACATTTTTTAATTTATTAAAAATAAAAGGATTCCTCTGGAGAAGCGTTCAGTCTTTCCGTGTGCAAACTCTGTCATGTAAATAGTGAATCCACCGTGGTGCAACCGCAACTGGCTTTTAAAGGGAATGGGAGATGAGACTCTGATTGGTTTAGTGCACATTACGCCCAAAACACACCCATGACTCATTAAGAGACTAGGTACAACCCTTTTGGCCCATGCACCGGGCGCACTGACTGTTTTTTCTGTTGTTAAACTAGCAAAAGTGGATTCAGACACACCCTAAATGCACCTGGGCCATGCGCTTTAGACCATGTGCTCAGATCGTTAAAATAGCGCCCCTAAAGTGGGACTAACTTACCTGTCCAGCAGAAAACAGGCAACTTTGGCGTCGCTTTGAAAACATTTGCCCTGCATCAGCGCCTTCCATCTGGGAAAAGCCACACCGATGTTTATCCTGGATTTCTGCCGTCGTCTGACCCGACTCTGTCTGGCTGCATCATGTTTTCGCTTCTTTGACGATGAAGATTCATGCTCTGTCGGCTCTTGTGCCAAATAATGCGCGTGGTCCTTCATTTGTTCAAATTTCACTTCTCTTCTTGCTTCTAACAAAGAACGATCTCTGCTTCTAATAAACCAGATGACTTCTCATTGCTTTTTCAGTGACTCTTTCTGCCGTTTATGTTAATACACATTATGGTAGCGACAAGCAACTGTTTTTATGAGCAAGTCATTTGAACCATTCACTAAATTGATACTTTATTAATGCAACAAATGACTGGCTGCATCCAAAATCGTATACTTCCCTGCTATATAGTAGGCGAAAAACAGTATGTGAACAGTAAAGCGAAAAGTACCCGGACCTACTACCTCTGCTGACATTCTGAAATGTGCATCCGTTGGACATTTTACTATCTAGTGAGGCCACAGGAGTGAAGCGACAATGCTATAGATCACGTCAATGACAACATGATGAATGTAGTACATCCAGATTACATTCATTCTACAATCATTCATACTATATAGAACATACTTTTTTAACGTCCTTGTTCAAAAGAAGTACCTGCTCAGAGAGCATGTGATTTTCAGCCACTGTCTATGAATGAGTCAAGCCGCTTTTCCACTGTCAGGTCAGTGCGAGCCAGGGCTTTCAACGGGCTGGGCAGGGCTAATAGCCTCGGACCTGTAGCACCAAGCCCAAAACCATGCTGCGTTTCCACCGTCGCTTCACTAAAACCCGCCTGTAACACGCCTCTCTGGAACAACGTCACACAAACCCATCATTTCACCAACAAATGCAAGTTTTATCAGAAAACAAATCAGAAACTAGCAAGATTGCAAAACGAACATGATAAAAACGGCTGTTTGTTGGCATTTTTGTCGTTTACTTTAAGATTTAACACCCAAGCATCAATGTTTTACCACAGTAACAACAAGTGATACATTGATCATAATGAATTAATTTGTGTCAAGATTGCACATTAGTCCCACAGAAATAAAGTGGTATTTACCGTTATTTCTCAAAATAAAGGGGACACATACTTATTCATTCGCATTGTTTCCTTTTATTTGTAGTCACAGGACAGTATGTTTACATCACATTTAGAAAGAATGATCATTTCTACAAAATTTCCACCAAAAATACGACCTGAGGAGCTTTAGCACTCTCTCCAGTGACTGTCCCAATACAGCTATATTTTCAGTCAGAGAAACAGAGCTAAATATGGATATCAGACAGTCCGGTATAAAGAGACGAGACATACTGACAGATAAAATAAATACACGATTGTGATAGCCTATATGATTTGTCTGGTTTCTTCAAGCGGTCGTATTTACCATGTTTTCTATAGTAATGGTTAGCACACACAGTCTTTTGCATCGCATATAAATATTTCTGCCTTATACGGTGATCAGAATCCACATCGGATCACAAACAGAAGTTATTTCAAACACTCGCTGCTGTCTGAAAGTGAGTTTTGAGCTAAAATGATTTTAAAGTCTTTAATGCTGATGTTAGCTGGTATATGAAATCATCCGCGGAGCTGCCGTCTCCAGACTCAGATAAACTCTGCCTTTGTTCGTAACCACTCCTCAAGCTCGAGCTGGCCCACTTTAGACCAAGGTAGTCAGCGGGCCGAAAAACCCTGGCCGCTGGCTCCGAGGAAGCCCTGACGAGGCCCGATCAAGCACCGGAAGTGACAGTGGAAACGCGACTGGCCCTGGCACGCACTAGCATGCCCACTTTTGGCCCGACAGTGGAAACGCGGCTATTGAATCATTGACTCAACTGACTTGTTTTCTTTGGCGGAGCAAAAACAGACAAAGCAACTGGTAATTATTTCTGAATTATAAGTTTCTCTATGATAGATAGATAGATAGATAGAAAAAAAATCTGCATTTGATCTGGTGTGCTGCTTTTCAAAACTATTTGTAACTTGACAAGGCGTACAAGTGCGGTGCTTATGCTGCGAGATAGCAAGACACAATGGCATGTTCAAATACATCTATCTGGTTAAACTTAAAGTTAAAATGCATTAACATTCTGTGTGGCCTCTTTTTTGTACTCTACAGTAGTGAGATTGGTTTGCGGTAATAAATCACAATCCGCCGCAGAGAAGGGCAGAGCAGGAATTCATCATGCATGCTCACTTGAACAAAGTCGAAACAAAGCCATCGCTGTGCTGTCTCATCTGTTCACTGTCAGCTCAACATCTATTAGCCAGGAGGAAACCGCTTCCCCGCTGATTGAGCCGTGTAGATATTCCACCAGTCAATATAAGAGTCTCCTTTTATATTGCACTTTTTTCAGTTCATCTTACTGGTGCTTTGTTTCCTCCAATAATGCACCAATACAGTATATGACACAGAAACCACAAAGCTTTAGTTTGACTGATAATCGTTGAGAGTCGTAGGATCTCAAGGCTCCAGATGCTGTTAATGGCTGTTAATATACTTAAAGGGATAGTTCACTCAAAAAAAATTGTCATCATTTACTCACCCTCATGTTGTTCCAAACCTGTATGAGTTTCTTTCTTCTGCTGTACACAAAAGATGATATATTGAAGAATATGGGTAATCAAACAGTTGATCGGCTCCATTGACTTCCATGGAAGTTTAGGGTGAGTAAATGACAGAATTTAAATTTGTGGGTGAACTATCCCTTTAAGCTTTATACTTGCTGAGAGCCTTAACATATGAGGCATGCCATGTACAAATTTGTCATTACAGTCCCATATGCAGTATAGTTTCAGAACACGCAACCTTTATTCATTGATGTTACTCTAAACATTTTGGCAACTTTCTGATTAAAAAATTAATAAAAATGGCTAGTAGTTCAAGTATTTGAATAATTTTATTATGGTATTATTCAGTCCCAGAATAATTCATGTGTAATGGATACAATTGTGAATGGGCTATTTCTATGACCTAAAAGTTTGCTTCATCACAGCGTTATTTTTGTATCACTGATATACTATTATCATTTTTGTTAATATTTTGAATTAGATTTCATTTTTATATTATCTCTCTTCATTTTAATTTTAGTTAAATCTTTAGTCATTCTGTTGTTTTTTTAATTTTTCTTAGTTTTGTCTATATAGTTTTCATATTTGTTAAGTTTTATTTTATTTAGTGTTAGTTATTTTAGTACTTCAGTTTGAACAAAAACAAGAAATGTTGCCTTGGCAAATAGCTGAACTTATTTATTTATTAAGTTATTTATATTTATTTAATTTAAAGCTGCAGTCCGTAACTTTTTTTTGGTTAAGAATTATCCAATATCAGTTTTTGAGCAAGTACATAACCAGCCAGTGTTCAAAACTATCTCCTTATCTTGGCTAGATTCACAACGGTAAGCTTGTAATAATGAGTTCTAGTTTGAGTGGTACTGGTAGCTTTCCATGGGAAACTCGAGCATGTCTTTGAGTCATTACGTCACGTCTGTACACATAAAGGAGGAGTCCGGCTAGTAGTAGTATCGCATGTGAGGATGCTGCAGGTGGCGGATCATTTATAGCCTTTTCTCACAGCAGCTGGATAATTAAACGTATCATTTTGATGGCGGATTGTAATCCAGAAAGGTCCAAACGACAGTCATCAGTGACAACTGGAGATTCACCCGTAGTCAAAAGCAAAAAAATTGGAAACTGAAATCTACAGGTAATGCTAATACACACTAAATACACATAGTCACGCAATGCTGATGATGTTAACATGTTGTTTGGCGCAGCTGGTGTAGTACTTCATGCTGGTTGTTTTATTAATCATTCATTAGGATGTATAGATTTAAAATGCTTTAAAAGACAGAGAAGTTAAATATATTGTGCATCAAAACTCTACACTCATGCTGTCAGCCTAATTGGGAGATTCTCGTTTTCTGTGCACCCTGCTCTGAAGGCTTTTGAGTTGCTTGTTGCTTGACAAGCTGCATTTTCAAAGTAGCTTCCCCGACACTAGTTGTTTCCATTCTCTATTTCTGTCTACCTTCCTCTTGTAAATAATTGAACTCCTGACTCTAAATGGTCGTGATGATAGGTTGCAGGGTTTCTCTTGATACATATTCTAAATCTCTTCATGCTGTCATACACTTGCTGTGTTACTGTGACCTGCAGACCTGACGATGATGTGACTCGTCACATGCGACTGACAAACCCTCATGCAGACAATCAGTGCGTGACAGTTAGTCATTGTCTCTGACAGCTCGACGGTGACTGTTTACATTATTCCGTAGCATTTAGCATGAGCATGCCACTAAACAGTTGCTCATTGGGGAATGGAGGTCAGCTTTTTTTAATGATTTGTAACTTTTATCTATACTGTGTATGCGTCGAAAACATTTATAATGTAGCGTTAATTACATGGTTTGCTTATTAAAATGAAAGTAATAGGTAAGAGCCAAAGAGGAAAGTGACACTGGGCCCTATTTTAACGATCTAAGCGCATGGTTTAAAGTGCACGGCGCAAGTGCACTTAGGGCGTGTCCGAATCCACTTTTGCTACTTTAAAAGCCAGGTGCGCTCGTGCCATGGTGGATTCGCTATTTACATGGCAGAATATGGACACCCTCAACCTGACGAGTCAGTTTAAATACACGTGTGTATTGCCACGATTGGTTAAATAAGTAGCCAATTTCATTCGTCATTATTGCAAATAGATAATTCTGATACATATGCAATGACTATCCATTATGACATGTAGGCATTTTTATCTTTATGTACACAATAATAATCTTTTACATTGTAATCCTTTTATTTTTAATATTTAAAAATGTTTGTGTGCCGCTGCGCGTCCCTGTGTGTGTAATAAGCAGAGTGTATGCGTGCTGTGCACCCGCCTATAGGCACATATTACTAACTCGCCATTTAAATAACACAGAAAATACTGCACTATTGACTTTAGACCAGGCTTTTATTGGTCAATGGCTCAGTCGTTTTCAGTTGCCTCAAAATAGCAACACGCCAACAATGCGCCTGAACACACCTCGTTCTCAGACCAGTACACCCATGGGCGAACAGATGGGCGCTCGTTTGCTATTTAAACAACGTGGTGCAGGACGTGAAAATTGTAACTGTGTCGGGCTGAAACTAGCAAAAAACACTTCACATTGCGCCGGGTGTATGATAGGGCCCAAAGTCTTTAAACAAACAACAGAAAATGTATTTAAAAAAAGCGCAGAAGCCATAAGGGTTTTTATAGGGCTTTTGTCCTGGAAATGATCACTATGAAATATATAATTATGTGGAAAGCAACTATTTCATTTGTAAAAATGAGTGCAGTTATTTTTTAAAGCATAGAAAGATGATGAGACATCATTATGACAGTAAGTGAACAGTAATGATTGAGTACAGATGCACAAAATCAGCAGATGTACAAAGTGGGTCAAGAAAGTGGACCATGCCAAGAAATATAAATACACAAAGTGTGTTTTATGTTTTATTTTTCTCTTATATTAGGTTTGGCAGTGGCCAGCCAAACAGAATGTCTTTATGATAGGTTTAAGTGATGGATTGTTTTCTGTTATTTGTTTATGAAAGCAGCATTTACTGTGATTAATTGGATAATATAAATATTAAATTTTTTTTTACACTACTACAAATTTTATATATATATATATATATATATATATATATATATATATATAATTTGTAGTAGTGTAAAATTTACAATATATGATAGTATAATCTATAATAGTAATTAGCCTTCTTGGTGAACCATAGCCATTCTTCAGAATGGTATCTTTTAGGATACATCATTGGCTAATTTAGATGCGTTTTAGGAATTTAGTGTGTTCCCGTTGAGAACATTTGTCTGCAGTTACCTCAGGGAATGACCTCCTACGGTGAAACTTCTGGAGTGTTGGAACTGTTCTTGTTGCTAGGGAGAACTGAGCGTGAGCTCACTGTTTTCTCACTGTGTGGAGAATTATCAGTATGTTCATCATTCTGTGTGAAAGAATTTCATGATCTGGATAAAATATTACACTTTTGAGTGAAGCATTAAAAATCCTTTTAATAAAACAATATGCAGTGCGTTTTGTTCATTTTATACAGCGTTCATCCTTCAGATTGTAAGCTGAATGGAGAAAATGCCAGTGTTTGGTTATGTTTTTACCAGGGAATTGACAAAAGAACAATGTTTTGGAACAAAAATGTTCAGCCTTCATTTCTGAAAAATAATAGACTGTTGAGAATTGCGTTTGTTTAGGTCATTTTTAAATCAAAAAGACAAAAAAAGCAATGAAATGCAAGTGTACGGTGACAAGAAATGAAAGTACTCATTACTTCAGAACTGAAAAAAGATTTCGATTTCCACACTTCATGTAGGCACCACATTAAATTTCAAATTTGCTAATATTTAATGGAAACAAAGAGTTTCTACACAAAGAGAGGCTTTGTGGGTCATAATTCTTAACATACTACTAATAAATCAGTTTATGGCTTTAACTTTCCCTGCCATAGACGGAAATTTCCATAATTTATGAGACAACGCTCCCCTGCAATTGACAAAAAATTCCGGCTTACCGTATGTTCACTGTTATAGGTAGGGGGGCGGTATCACGAATCTTCTGAAAGAGTACAGAATATCGGGATCAAAACACTGCGAGAAACAAGCGATATCATATGTAATCAGATGCATGTGTAAAATAACGTGATCATCAACATTAAACAGCCTATAAATCAAAACTGCCTAATGTTACCGAATGAAATGTCGACCCAGGACGAGCTCTAGGACGGTTTAACCTTAAGGGGGTATTAATGGACTCAATCTACTCCATCTATGTTTTGATCATCGTTCTGAATCCGATCTGGATGTTGTCTTTGACAAAAATGTAATTTTCTCAGCTTTTTGCTCAATGTTGTTTTTTTATGAAACTTACCCACATTCAAGTGTTGATAAAAAAAAAAAGAATGCATGAAGTTAGAATAAAACAGTTTTTTGTGTGTGTTTAAAAGCAGAGGCTCTGTTCTTTCTTTTGATATATACTGCATGTTCAGATGTTCATGCAACCAAATATTCTGGGGGCAATGAACATTTTGTGAAAATGATCAAAAATGCTGGCGGTGGCTGGCAATAAAAAAAAAAAAACATGTCAGGGGAAAGAGTTAAAAAAGGATATTGAACATCAGCATGAAGAAAAAAAATCTATTATTTCTTACTTGTAGTTCTGTTGCAAGTTTTTTGTCAAGACATTTATAAATCTGTTATTTACCCCCCTTGACAGGTTGAAGACAACCCCTGATGTCATCTACTCAAAACAAGTATCTTAACCAACAGTGTGAAAGATGCCAATACTTACTTTAGCTTTAAGTTTGAAAGCGGAGAGAGCTCCAGACCTCAAGGGAGGACCAACAAGACTCTACATGAAAGCTTGAGAACACATGAGCCTTCAGGAAACATGAGTGTGAATGATGAACATGCCAGACCCTTTGGGACCAGCATTGAAGATGGCTGTAAGGAAATCAGGAACAACAACAACAGGCTTGCTGAGGATTCCCTGGACGGAGATGCCAATGCTAATGAAATCCAAAAGGGAGAAACAACTTTGGAGGCAATTGATGCATTGTCCTCTGTGGCATCTCACACTGAGGAAAAGGTGAAGATGACTATCCAGGCCACAGATTCCCTGTGTGATGACCCGGAGCTGGCTGAGTTTGAGATGCTGGAAAGTCAGGAACTAGAGGATGAGGAAGAGAACAATGTCTCTAAAGGTTACATGAAAGGTGTTCTATCCACTGATATGATGAAGACTGAAACAAAATCTCTGAAGGATAACAAAAGGTTTTCCCAGTTTACTTCAAAAGAGCTAGAGTCTACTGTTTGTCCTCAGTCCACTAGCAAAGAAATGGTGACCAGCATAGCCAGGACTGACTTTAGCTCTGAAAATGATGTTTTTGTTTCTTGCCTCTCCACAATGTCTAGTCTTGGAGGAAGTCTTGCTAGTGCCCTGGACCACGCCAGTCGAACCCACAGCTCTGATTCGTGGCATGCTCCCTCAGAGCCATACCGAACTCTCTCTGAGGACCTTACCCTTGCCTCACAGTACTGTTTGACAATTTTAGATAAAAGCCGGAGCTCCCTACAAACTGAGGGCATGCATCATCAAGCAGGAAAAAGTACAACGCACATCGGCAGTGTCAATCTCAATCTTAATTCTACCGCCTTGCCTGAAGAACCTCTTTTAGAAGCACAAGAAAACCAACTAGCTACAGACTTTGTAATATCTGAGAGCTCAGGTCAACTGACAAATGGCATGAGTGAATGTAGCATTGCAAGGATCTCAAAGGTCCCTAATGAATCAGGAAGTGCCAATTTCAGAGAACCTGGAATTCATGTGAAGGAGTACCATGCAAAAGACGAAAAGGCTCCAAATTTGAAAACAATATCAACTGAGAAGACGACTTGCCAACCTCTTGTCTCAGGCAACATTCAGTCTACTTCACAAAACAGAAGGTCCTCCCATGATTACACTGGTGATATAAAGAATAAACTCAAATCCCAGGATGAGGAATCTCCTGAAATTGCTCTTAAAACCTCGAACCTAACTTCAAAGGGTGCACCCGTCCACTCTTATTGTTCTGAACCCCAACCGTACAAGAAGCAAGCATCTTTTGAAAAGACCAGAAGATCTAGTTCATCGAGTTTGGAAAGGCGAAAACCTTGGGGCAGCCCGTCTCGCTCTGAGACCCCTCCATCCCCTAAAACCACCTGTTCACCTCGAAAACAGCCACCTTCGTCACCAGCCAAATATATTAGCACAAGAGAAGCAAGTCAGGAGCGAAGTGAAACCTTACAGAGGGTAAACACTGGTTTGAGGCAACCAAGTAAAAACCTTCTCAGTAGTAGTAGCAGTCTCCAAAAGCCTGTCGTTCCTCAACAACCCACTAGAGCAGAGTCTGAGTCTAAGAAGTCTTCTCCACCTCTGAAGCCCAAAAACGTTCGGCCAAAAATCATAACCTATGTCCGCAAGAGCCCTCAAGCGAAACCAATGTCTGAAGGTCCCTATGAAGTAACGACACTACCGCCGAGACTTACACCATACAGTAGCTCACCAACCTCAAAAGAGCCCAAAGCAGAGGGGTTCAGAGGTTCCCCTGTGCTCAGCTCCTCTAATATCCTTTATGACAAGTATCGCCATGAGGTACAGAGGTCAGGGTACTACTCCCCTCCAGGACTGATGCCGTCTGGAATCAGGCCACCCAGCCACACTGTCCCCCATAAACTGGTGGGCAAATCGGAGAGTTTCCATGGAGAGCTGCCAGATCAATACTTACATGAGGTGAGACTTCTCAGGCTATGTTCACACTGTCAGTTAAATCCGATTATTTCTGTATCCGATTGAAATCTGATCTAAATTATTGACTGTCCGTACTGTGTATCGCAACATTATTAGAGCGGATAGACTAAAACGGATCTCCAGAGATGATTTTAATCACATTTCATGTAATTTTTTGCTGTTCACACTTGCTAAATATGATCGGATTCCAGTTGGATATGCACAAAAATCGGTTTGGACTGACAGTCTGAACAAGGCTTCAGATGCTAAAACAGCATTACTAAACTGTAGATAAATGTGTTGTGCTTGTGAAAGCATAATTTATTGATACTTTTAACTGCTTCAATAAGTTTGTGATAACAAAGACATCAAAAGATGCTTCTTACTCTTCCAGGTTGGTAGAGCGGTTCAGCTAAATACCCATGATGCCGCTGCTTCCGTTTTCCGCTTTCCCAGAGCCTTAAGGCCTCAGCTTGGTCTTGGAGCCGTCACCAGACAGCCTGCTACTAAGAACAGGACTGTATTACCAGGTCAAAGGTCGGCATCACCCCTCAGTTATACGGCTCCAGCTGTTCAGGCCTCAAGTAGTCACCAAGAACCAATAGGTCAGTAGGCACTAAAACCCTCAAAGTCAAGTCCCCAGTTGTCAGTTGACTTTGTTCAGAATGTGATATGTTTAATTAAAAGTATTGATTTGTATTAGACATTTGCTTAAAATATAGCTCATAAATCTAGACAGGGATTTAAATGATTGCCTTCACAGCTCAATAATGCCAGTACACAGAACCAGACTTGTTTCTTATCGTAATGCCCACACACAGACATTCCATCAGCTGAGTTTCTGAAGTGCAGTCCTTTTAGTTCTGAAATTGATTCTTATAGGCGTTAGTATTAAAATTCATTGTAAAATTCATGATGGCAAGGACCTTGTCATACACTTTTATTTTTGTTATATCTTCAAATATCTCTTAGGAGATTGAAAACTGTGACTTTGGAGAAACCGTTCAGAATTGATCTCACCCTTATGAAAATTAACCGTGGTTTTATTATAGTAAAAGTGTAGTAACCATGTTTTTTTGGCTTATTGATTATCATTTGTATAACCACAGTTTTACCACAAATACCATGGTTAAACTATGGTTAGAGTAGCAAAGCCATGGTTCATTTGTGGTTACCATGGTTTAACTATAATAACCATGTTTTTTGGTTTTATTTGTAGTAAAACTATGGTTAATTTTTTATAAGGGCACTTTTATACAGTAGGTGACTCATTTAAATTTGTGATCTTAAATTTAGTCTCTGCTTAGTCTTCTGTAAGTAAATCAAGGAACTGTCAGTTAAATACTACCATGTCCTGGAAAACAAGGAAATTAATGAATCATCCATTCTGAAAACAAAAAGGATTACTAAAATCATCCGATTTGTCAAATGAACATTTCTTGACCCTTAAAAGGTGAACTTTTTAATGGTTATATTATTGTTGAGCTGTACCCATACAAACTACATACATCTATCCATAACAACAGGTCTTTTATTAATTCTCAGTAAACATGGGGATCTTTAGAGGTGTTTGCTAAAGCATTAGAAATACTGTATCTCTCTATATGACATTTATGCATTTACCTATATTTTTTTACCAAGTCTGTCATAATTTACTTGTATTTTATTTCTTTATTTTCTCTGTGCAACACACAAAAAAGATATTTTGCAGATTGGCCAAGCTTCTGCTAAGATTCACATGAAGCGCCAGAAAGTCAAAAATTGTATCATAAAAGTACTTGTTCTCTATATTCCAAGTCTTTTGTGTAAGGAATTGTGAGAACTAGTGACATTTGTATACAATCTTTCCTCCTTCACTGGTATTTATTTCATTGCAATGGAAACAAATTAGATCAAGATTATGTTTTCATTTTTTTTTTATTATAGATTGTAGAAAGGAATACCAAGCCAAGCTATCTCTATTAATGAACTAGTGATATTTGTTTGAAGGAACTAATGTTTGTCAACTGCTTTACAGTGGATCAGAAAAGACTAGCATTGGGTGTGGCCCCCAAATTTATGCTCCCCAAACCAGGTCAATCTGGACTGCGTCCTCCCGGCTTCTCCCATCTTCCTCCTGCTCGACTGGCCGCCTTTGGCTTCGTCCGCAGTGCTAGTGTGTCTTCTGTGTCCAGCAACCAATCAAACGACAGCACGCACAGCGACCCCTGCAGATCTAGCCGTGAGTGTTACATCTCTTCCTGTCATAAACCTAATGTTTACACACTTCCCATGCTGGAGTATACAGATGTCTGACTGTTCTCGGTTCAACAGATTTTTTTTAGCTGCTGGTAGTTGTGTTTGTTTATCGTACTGTATGTACCTTCAAGCTCTTTTTAATGGTGTCTTGTAATGGGGAATGTTTAGAATGTCAGTCTAAATTCTGTGTAAGGAAATGCTACAGTGGCCCATTCTTAGACCACATGCTTTAATACTGGTATTGTGTTAGGATTAGTCTAGGCCTTGTGGATTATCTAACTCTTCCTGTCATAAGCCTTCTTACTAGCAGATACAAAGTACATTCGATGTCTCTAACACCCTGCTGGTTGCACAGTTTGGTCTGTGCAAGATGATGCATCTCAGAGCTTAATGTATAGAGCAGTGTTTTCCAGTCTTTTAAAGTGCCCCTATGCTTTTTTGGATAATACCTTTCATGCAGTGTGTAATATAGCTGTTTGTGAATGTAAATGGTCTGCAAAGTTTCAAAGATCAAAGTGCTCAACAAATGGAGTAATTGTCTCTCAAAAGAAAGAACTGATTCTGAACTGCCTGAAATGAGTTGTCAGTAATTCCAGTCTTACTTCCTGCTCAAACCTACGTAGGTTTGTAAAGGGTCGCTTGGTTTTTGATGCGCTGTAAGCAGTCGACCAATCACAACAGACTGGGTCATCTGACTAACCAGAGCAGAGTAGACCAATCACAACAGACTGGGCCATCTGACCAATCAGAGCAGAGTAGACCAATCACAACAGATTGGGCAATCTGACCAATCAGAGCAGAGTAGACCAATCTCAACAGACTGGGCCATCTGACCAATCAGAGCAGAGTAGACCAATCCCAACAGACTGGGCCATCTGACCAATCAGAGCAGAGTAGACCAATCACAACAGACTGGGCCATCTGACCAATCAGAGCAGAGTAGACCAATCACAACAGACTGGGCCATCTGACCAATCAGATCAGAGTAGACCAATCACAACAGACTGGGCCATCTGACCAATCAGAGCAGTCGGCTCATGGAACGGAGAGGTTTAGAGAGACTGAATCTTCATCTAACAGACACTGTGAGAAAATTTACTTAGCATGGAAGTCTAGTCATTCTGAAATATGATCTATGATTGAAGACTCAAATGTAATTTTACCATCATATTATTGTCATTTTATTGTTAAGAAGACCACCTGTCATAAGACATAAGAGTGAATGTAAAAAATGTGAGCAAGGTTGTTATATTACTTGTTGCAGTGCTCAGTGCATTTTCAGTGTGTTTTTATGAAGTTGGAGAAATATAGAGAACAGTGTGTGTTGTTTTATAATTGTATTTACCTTTGATATTGGTTTCTGTGCTGTGGTGGGCTGAGGTATGTGAAGACTTATTGTGTTCATATTGTATTGGAAAACACTTGTGCTGCTATTGAGTTACGGGTTAAAGGGTAAAGTTAGGCACAGGTTTGGTGGTATGGTTAGGTTTAGGGGTGGTTTAAGGGGTAAGGGAAGGGTAACAGTGTAGATGTCATTATTGAAATTAATTAGCTGTAATTGCATGCAGGTATTTTTTAAAATATATGTTTAAAACATGTATGTACTAAATTAGTGCATCATATCAAATGATTAATTGAAATGTAAGTATATATTAGTTAAAGACACTTAATATGAAGTGGAACCACTGATCTGATTGTTATAACCAGATATAGTCTATCAAGGAGCAAACTGTGCATACTCAAGTAAATTAGATATTCATTGTTTTGTTAATTCATACAATATGCCAGAGCGATGTTCTCAGATCTTATGTAACTGATCTTTTGACTGGCGATCGGAAATGAGAAGTGTTCTAACAGGAGGATTGCAAGGGGAGCAAGAGAGTGGGATGAGACTCAGGGGTCGGACAAAAAACATTCTAGTGATCAATAGAGACGTGTTAGCCGACAAAAAGAGATTCCAGAGAAACATAAATAGAGATAAGATTGTTAATCCACTTGACCATGACCTCTAAAATCTAAAAAAAGAAATGACACATTTGACCACTAAGTGATGAGTCAATATATTTTAATGTTGTTAAGTCTATGTTACAGAACAATGTGACTCAGATATATCATGAACAATGAAATATCTGAGTCTACTTCCTTCTTCACAAGTAACTGATTGCTATTTGGTAAATCTGCATTAATATTTAAATAATGAATGAAGGCTGTTTCACGCTTTGAGCATGAGCTTGCAAACTTCAAAGCGTCACACAAGCTGTTGTTTCCCAGTCAGGAAAACAAGGACATTTTCTTTTCCACATTTTTCAGGAAACTACCAGGACTTTTCAAAACATACAGTGGGGAGAACAAGTATTTGATACACTGCCGATTTTGCAGGTTTGCCCACTTACAAAGCATGTAGAGGTCTGTAATTTTTATCATAGGTACTCTTTAACTGTGAGTGACGGAATCTAAAATAAAAATCCAGAAAATCGCATTGTATGATTTTTAAGTAATTCATTTGCATTTTATTGCATGACATAAGTATTTGATACATCAGAAAAGCAGAACTTAATATTTGGTACAGAAACATTTGTTTGCAATTACAGAGATCATACATTTCCTGTAGTTCTTGACCAGGTTTGGGATTTTGGCCCACTCCTCCATACAGACCTTCTCCAGATCCTTCAGGTTTCGGGGCTGTCGCTGGGCAATACGGACTTTCAGCTCCCTCCAAAGATTTTCTATTGGGTTCAGGTCTGGAGACTGGCTAGGCCACTCCAGGACCTTGAGATGCTTCTTACGGAGCCACTCTTAGTTGCCCTGGCTGTGTGTTTCGGGTCGTTGTCATGCTGGAAGACCCAGCCACGACCCATCTTCAATGCTCTTACTGAGGGAAGGAGGTTGTTGACCAAGATCTCGCCATACATGGCCCCATCCGTCCTCCCCTCAATGCGGTGCAGTCGTCCTGTCCCCTTTGCAGAAAAGCATCCCCAAAGAATGATGTTTCCACCTCCATGCTTCACGGTTGGGATGGTGTTCTTGGGGTTGTACTCATCCTCCTTCTTCCTCCAAACACCAGTGGAGTTTAGACCAAAAAGCTCTATTTTTGTCTCATCAGACCACATGACCTTTTCCCATTCCTCCTCTGGATCATCCAGATGGTCATTGGCAAACTTCAGATGGGCCTGGACATGCGCTGGCTTGAGCAGGGGGACCTTGCGTGCGCTGCAGAATTTTAATCCATGACGGTGTAGTGTGTTACTAATGGTTTTCTTTGAGACTGTGGTCCCAGCTCTCTTCAGGTCATTGACCATGTCCTGCCGTGTAGTTCTGGGCTGATCCCTCACCTTCCTCATGATCATTGATGCCCCACGAGGTGAGATCTTGCATGCTGCCCCAGACCGAGGGAGATTGACCGTCATCTTGAACTTCTTCCATTTTCTAATAATTGCGCCAACAGTTGTTGCCTTCTCACCAAGCTGCTTGCCTATTGTCCTGTAGCCCATCCCAGCCTTGTGCAGGTCTACAATTTTATCCCTGATGTCCTTACACAGCTTTCTGGTCTTGGCCGTTGTGGAGAGGTTGGAGTCTGTTTGATTGAGTGTGTGGACAGGTGTCTTTTATACAGGTAATGAGTTCAAACAGGTGCAGTTAATACAGGTAATGAGTGGAGAACAGGAGGGCTTCTTAAAGAAAAACTAACAGGTCTGTGAGAGCCGGAATTCTTACTGGTTGGTAGGTGATCAAATACTTATGTCATGCAATAAAATGCAAATTAATTATTTAAAAATCATACAATGTGATTTTCTGGATTTTTGTTTTAGATTCCGTCACTCACAGTTGAAGAGTACCTATGATAAAAATTACAGACTTCTACATGCTTTGTAAGTGGGCAAACCTGCAAAATCGGCAGTGTATCAAATACTTGTTCTCCCCACTGTAACTTGTGCATTTAATTATAATATACATGTTTTATATTGCAATATATAATATAACTAAACCTTTAACAGGGACACCATAAAATAAAGTGAAACCTAAAATTCCCTTTAAAGGTCCCAGGATGAACAATTTTCAACAATTGGCTTTTTTCTTGAAGATTCATTTTTTTCACATAGAATATCACATTAGGTTAGCTGTTTGTAATGCTTGATCCTGTCATCTCTGTTAGGGTTCTGTCATATTGGTTTGGTTTATTCTTGGTTTGGTGACAGAGCCCTGACACTCATACTGTCTTGTGTGCAGGCTGTGTGCCGTACACTCTTTCGTCCACATGATACATTGTATGTGCGAAGCGTGGTGTTTGGATCCCGGCACTTCCGTCTATTTTGGTTTCAGGATTAGGGCATTCATGCTCCATGTTTTGACTGTGCTAGTGAGCGCACAGGTTGACTCGTGTCTCGTGTGTTTTTGTAGAGTGCCTGGTTTATGTTTTCATTGGCCAGGTATTCATGAGTTGTCATGTTCTATGTAGCTCGCAGTTTGTGTCTATCATCTGATGCGGCTGTTTTCCATCGGCTGCCTGCTTTCCTGTTGTCATGTTTTGTGTGGGCATGTGGCATTGTTTTGTTTGTTTCTATGGCTATGTTCAGGCAGGCAAATCAGATCTTTTCAGGCAGACTGTCTGCACTATTAATTGATCTAATTCAATTAAATTATGAACCCTTAAAGGTGCCATAGAATGGAAAACTGTATTTACCTTGGCATAGTTGAATAATAAGAGTTCTGTACATGGAACTGACATACCATGAGACTCAAACACCATTGTTTCCTCCTTCATATGTAAATCTTGTGCGTGCAAAAGACAACTGAAAAACGGGCGAATCCCAACATAACACCGACTGTGACGTAACAGTCGGGATCATTAATATTTATGCCCCCAAATTTGCATATACCAGCCCATGTTCAAGGCCAGGCAGTATTAACGTGGACCTGCACAGCCGAATCATCAGAAGTTTTGCAGGTATTGTGAAGAAGCAAGCAAGGACAATAGCAAAAATTGCAGATCATGGATATAAATGTTATGTTCCAGGCTGTGCAGGGGATGTGAGCACTTTTCATACCCTTCCCACAGGCACAGAACAGGCATGGTTGATCTTCATCTATAACAGGATACCGCACCAATTTAATCCATTGTTAGTTTGCTCTGACTAGTGTTATTTTCGTTAACGAAAATATGACGAAAAATGTTCGTTGACGACCTTTTCCATGACTAAGGCAAGACGAGATGACACAAATGTCCTTAAACAGAGCAGCGTTCGAGCGTTCATGCTTGCGGCTGCCAGATTTCAATAATTTAAATCCCCCAAACAAAGCTTTTCTGTTAAAAGAACACGTATTCTATCCGGTATTTTACTTAAACTATGCAGTCTGGCAACCATGTGCACGCGAGCTCTCTCTCGGGCGCGGATGATCTGAAAACACCAATAAACAAGTAAGCTGCATTTCAGCAACCTCCATTTGAGATTTTCTGCTTAAAGTGTCATGCCGCTTGTGCTGTTTGTGCCACTAAAACTGACATCAAACCTTCTCAGTGATGAACTGTAATAAATCCAAGCATGGATCTCTCGACTATTTGCGATTGTGTTTGCTGAATAACTGCACTGGTGTGAGCTACTGAAATGAGCCTTGCTGTGAAACAGCCAATCAGAGCAGAGCTGAACATTATTATTCATGACCCTTCCAAATAAGGTAATAACGGCCCATTTCATTCTAGGGACAAATCCTAGGGTTGTAAATGGACATTTAAAACCGTATCTAGAGAATTTTTGCCCTTACCTGAGCCACATACCTTCTATGTAGATATCAGAGAACAATTTAAAATATTGTATCAATGCATTCTATGGCACCTTTAAATGCATTTTTTTTTTCGCTAACCATTATTACATTTTCAGGTCTTTAGCGACCCGGATCTATAACACGGATGGATCTCTACCTGTCGCGATAATATAAAACTCTCCTGATATTAGAGTAACAATTACAGAAGAATAAAATAAAACATATTTTGTTACCTTTTGGAGCTTGAAAGGGTTCAGTTTGAGCAGATGTTTTATACCATCATCACTGTCCTCATCAGAGCCTATTTCCCATTCAGCATCTCAAACATATTCTCAAAACTATCATTTTCAACATCTGAGCCATTTCAAGTTTTGCTGATGATTCTTCCTATTCTTTTGTTTTCTGCCTGCGGTGACTATGAGTGAAACGTCACTTCATCATTGTGTATCAGACATTGCCACCTTGAGGAATAAAGGTGAATTGCACTTATTCAGTCATCAAAGATTCAATTATTGTTGTGCAGAAAAAATATATTACACTGTTACACACCTCGGGTCGTTAGCGACCCTATACAAATGTATGGAAAAACAAGATATTATTTATTTTTATTTTTTTCTTGTTATATTGTTTATAATGAATTGATTGAGGAATACTAAGAAGGTTGATGTCTAACTTTAAAAAATTAATGAGGAGGAGGGTAGTGAATGACGTCCCGGGTCACTAAAGACCTGAGGTATGCATTTAAGGGTTAAGTGATCAAATAAAATTTGTGTGTCCAGACATAACCAGCCTATTTACATGTGTTGCTTTAGTAACAACATAGGCTTACACACGTATGTGACGACGAGGCTTTCAAAACATGCAGCATCATCTCGCGCTCCAAATAAGCGCCCTGTCGACGTCTGATGCATATGGCACACTTATCTGGAAATACTTCAAAAGTTTTGAAGTTGTCATCTGATTGGTTGAATTCTACAGGATTGCCACGAGATAAGTGTGTTGCGTTCTTTAACGGTCCGCCTAGAAACAAATGCCAAACTGCCCCATGGAAGAAGAACGCCATCGTGTTTACAACTGTGACAATGAACGCGTAACAGGAAGTCAAGGCAGGACATATTAAAGGGCTTGTCTTTAAAGTTGGCATGAACGTCTTTTACTTCCCTATTGTACGGCTTCTCGAACAAGAACAAATGTAGGGCGGGACTTGATTCCATGTGGAATTGATTGGATGGTTGTGG
This sequence comes from Coreius guichenoti, assembly GCA_039654105.1. Taxonomy (NCBI): domain Eukaryota; kingdom Metazoa; phylum Chordata; class Actinopteri; order Cypriniformes; family Gobionidae; genus Coreius; species Coreius guichenoti. Next base: position 12,254,584 of record CM077174.1, on the reverse strand, counting down.
TTTGCTATTGGTGGATCTCATGTGAGTGACAGGTTGCCCCGCCCTCACGTCATCAGAGAAGAGAAGAGCTGCAAGAGGGAGGGGAAGTTATTTTGATTAAAGATTACGAGAGCACATGAATGGAATGATGTGCACGGATAAATAATTTATAATAAATACTGCAATATTCCATAAAAAACAAGAATAGTCCATTTTGATTTCATGGTGACTGAAAGGCTTGAGTGTCCTCTTATTCGTTTATAGACTGTGTTCACTGCAGTCATTCCTGGAAGACTGCAGATAAATGCTGAATCTAGCAAACGGTGTCGCTAAACTGCTGAGTAATGTATGTGTTCTCGCAGTACAGAGACTTGGGCTGAATCCGAAATCGCCCCCTAAACCCTCATTCACTATTCCCTACGTTAGTCCACTAATACAGTTCACTTGAAGGAGTGAATGAAAACGAGTGAGTGAATTCGGACAGCCGCTGTGTGTACATCGGCTGTACACTCGTTATTGCGGTGAAATGTGGGATTGAATGGGTGCACTCAATAACGTCCACTATGGTTTCGGACACCACTACAAATAGCTGTCCCCTCAAATAATGCCCTATTTGAGGGTATAGGGGGCGATTTCGGATTCAGCCTGTGACTATATCTATCTATCTATCTATATATATATATATATATATATATATAATATTTTTTCTCTCTCTCTCTCTCTCTCTCTCTCTCTCTCTCTCTCTCTCTCTCTCTCTCTCTCTCTCTCTCTCTGGGGTTTAGAGTTGTACTGTAAGTACAGTGTGTTTGGAAACCACACCCTTGTTTAGCATCCCATTATGACATCAGCAGACGTCCTGACATGTCTGATGCTATAGTGGGGACACATTTGTCTCTCGGCTCGGACAGCTGAGGGGTCAACAGTGGCGCCTTCCCAATTTTATGTCCCCTCTTAAAAACCCAAAGGCTCATCTGCTTGTTATTTAAATCTGGAGACTTGTATGTGCATGTGGCATTTTTGTTCGATGCCGGGCTCGGTAGATAAAATATAATGGACAGCTGTCGATCCCTCCCGAGTGTCCACATCTAGGACCGTGTCACCACTTTCGCTCTTATTTCCTCTCTGGGAAAGTGGAGGTGTTAGAGAGGAGTTGGGCTGCTTTGACTCTTAGGGTTTTACAGTTAAGTCTTCATAATGCGGCCTAATTCGTAATCTTCCGGATTCGCTGTAAATCTGAGGTTTTTTGCGACTTAGTGGAGTTTTAAAATCAGATTAACTTTATGAAAGCAGATGATGTTCTTTGCCATCTCAAGTCTGGATCTTAGATGTGTTTCCTCTACTAACGGACGAATTTACCGCACAAATGTTTTCATTACTGGGGTATTTTGTACCCCTTTTCACTTTCGTTTTAAAACGGGACACTGAAAAGCAAGACCTGCACCCATGTAAGTGTTGTTTGGGATTTATTCATGTCACATACATTTTTTAGGAGTTCAAGCAAGAAGTGCCAACTAGTTAGTCATAGGCCTTTTAGGGGAAAAAACATGTTGTCAATGATTTTATTAATATTTGATTTATTATTTTAAATGATTAATTATTATTGTTGTTGTTTTAATTAAAGTACAGTTAAAAATGTTGAACTTTTTAAGTAAGGCCATTACATGCCATGTTTTTCTGAAAACTCACTATGGAAAGTTTTTATTTCCATATTTTTTCTAGGTGTGGACATATTTAAAACAAGTTACATTTGCAGTTCAATGATACGTTCTCGATTTTTCAACCAGCTTTGTATTGTTACAATGTCGGTAGTATATGCAATTGAACTATGTGTACATTTTGCATCATCCGTTGGACTTTTCCTGATAAATAAACAGTGTTGGGTAGTAATAATTTACATGTGATCTGGATTACATAATCAGATTCCAAACACTAAGTACTTTTGTTTAGATTATATTACGTTAACTACATTTACATGTGCACCAATAATGCGATTATTCTAGTAATCTGAGTAAGGTCTTATTCGTTGTCGATGTTTACATGAACTCTTCACTCCAGTTTACATGCAATTTTCATTATTCTGATTATTCGCTAATAAGTATGGTTATACCACAGTCAGATAGGCATACAGTACACGTTACCGGCCATTGTTTTAATCTACTCACATCAAATTCAAAATACATTTTTATGGATGTACTGGATATTATTTGGCACTGTGATGAACATCGCAATGCCAGGTTTGCCTACGCTACCGTCGCGTTCTTGGCGCCTTCTGGATGAAGATACGGAGCAGAGAATGTGCAGCAAGTTGTGTTGACAGTTTAGCGATTTGGAGAAGAGAAAACTTCAGAATAATGTTACAGAGTTCATTCATGAAGTTGTGTAAACAACACACGGCATCCGCGTAGAACCAAGCACATGCACACTTGAGGGTGTTTACATGCCTGTTTATTGCGATTAAAATCTGCGTACGCCACATAGTTTAATGCGAATATGGTTACTACGACTATGAGCTTAATCGCATTAGTTTGATCGAAGTATTAAAGTTTCATCACAATATTGCCACAATCCCATTATAATCGTATTATGAGCTCATTTTAAAATACTCATAATCAGACTACAGTTACGTTTTATTGATTACATGATTAAATATTATTCACACAATGGCAGTAAATCATTCATAATTAATTGATTCTCCCTACTACTTCTTTTTACTTTGTTAAAAAGCATATCGCTTATATACATTCAGAAAGTCTTCTAGTTTTGTGGAAATGGACACACAGACACAGCATTTGATCACTGGATTTACAGAAATCATTTCACTTTTTAAAGGTGCAATATGTAAAATTTTTGCTGTAAAATATCCAAAAACCACTAGGCCAGTGTTATATATTTTGTTCAGTTGAGTACTTACAATATCCCAAATGTTTCCAACTATTTGTAAATCGTGAGAAAATTGCGATTTTAACCAAGGAACCGGGACGTGTGAGGGAGACGCCTGTCAATGGCGTCATATCCGCGTTACCCTCGGTTTCCGCTTTTACTGCTGTAGAAACCATGGCAACAGACGTGGACAACTGCATAACGTCTCGCGGCATGCTGTTATAGTTTCGTTCAAACATTATGGACCATGGTAAGCAGACTTTGGAACAAAATGAGAAATCAAAAGAGGACCAGTATCGACGTGGCGTTTTCGATATGGCAGTTGGTAGAATGAAATGTCCTCATTTCTTTATATCCCACGGGACTCGCGCGTGTGGCGCTGATATCTGTCTCTTATTAGTAATCGCGCCCTGCTTTATACTACAGTCATGTTGAAAAACATGAATACATTAATTCATCCATAAACATTATTAGATCCATCGGTATGAGGACAAATTCCATGATTCCACGCTCATTCACTGCATCATCAATCTACACCTTTGTTATTGTTTTAAAGAGGTTAGCGACGCCTAGCGGTGAAAAAATGCATAGTGTAGCTTTAAGAGTGTTTTCTCAGCATTGCAACATTGCATATCGAATCAACTCCTGTTGAACACATTGATTATTATTTGAATTATCATTCAGTAAGTCATTTAACCATGCATTGCTATGTTTTTGGAAGTCTTTCTTCTTTCAAACACATTTTTATTATAATTTTTTTTTTTTTTTTTTTTACATTTTATATGATTTATGTAATTATTAGCTTTTCATTAAACTCACAAACCCCCTGCAGTTCCATCACAAACCCAGTCTGGGAAACCCTGACATAATGTAATATTTAATACACTTCATATTTTTGATAACAAAGAATGTAATATATTTTTCTCTTTGTATTTTTATATCAATATGGTGCAATATTATCCTATTCAAATCAATGTGATAAACGAGTTAGGTCAAAAGTAATCTAAAATGAGTAATGTAATGGTTTACGTTACTAACTAAATTTTTTTGTCATGCAATTTGGAATCAGTAACCGACTACAATTTGTAAGTAATCCACTCAGCCATGCAAATAAATCACTGACTTTTGACAGCTCTAGAGCTTTTGTTAAACCCACAGATCGAACTTATGCATTTTTATATATTTCTGCCCACAGACATTCAGATTCACAGAGGGGTGGTGCCAAAATCAAAAGTGCATTATAGGTGTTGAATTTTTGGCTTCAACAAACAAAATTTTCTGTGTTTAATCACGTAGCACTGATTTCAGTTTGTTTTGCGCGTTTATTAAAAATCCCATCTCGCGGTGAATTCCCCCTTTGCCAAAAACGGTACTCGAAGGCCCCCCCACCCCATATAAGATGAAATACTTTCAGCATTTCTGTAATTATGACAAAGCTTCTTGTTGTTGTTTTTTCTTGTTACATTAATTCTCCACGATTCATTTTGTAAATCTAGAAGTTTTTCTTGAAGAAAATCTCAAATCACATAAATGAATGTGAATGAAACATATTGTACATGTACATGTTGAGCATCAGACAGTGAAACCTTTAATGCGTCATCATAAATAATGCACACGTCCTGCTGTCGTGTGTATCAGTCCTTTTCTCTGACCACATCTCATGCCATTTGCCAGCCAATGTCTTCCATCTCCTGCTGATATGGACACAATCATTCTTGTGACAACATCTTCAGCATTTTACATCAGCATCATGTGTTTTTTACACACACTTTCTCTCTCGCAAGTTACTCAGATTGTATTCCCAGTTAACAGGGAACATTCTCAGAACGTTCTGGCAAGGTTTTCTCAAAGTTCTGAACAAACGTTCTTCCTGTAACATTAATAGAATGTTTGTTCGAAGTTATCTGGTCTATAATAATGTTCTTAAAATTTTAGCACAAAAACTAATGCACCGATACTGATTATTCAGAATATCTGCAGATGCTGATGATTTGATTTTAAGGGGAAATAAATCTCTTCCAACTAATGCTGTAAACTATACAGAAACCCTCTCATTTGGTACATTACTATAATATTAGATGTTAAAATTAACAACAGAGCCCAAACTATTATATTCAACTGCTATTTATTTTTAGATAGGGTACAACAGGGCTAAAGGCGCCTTTGATTTTATTTTCCTCTAAACCACTAGATGGCACAAAAACTTGCCTCAGCATTTTCCAAAACACCCGCTTTTCAAGATGCACGTGGAAATTTGTCTGATATTTGACACGATCACAAGCAACAGCACAAAGTTAATTCTGCGCTCATTTGATCTAATATTTGATGTTTTTTTTAATGTTTTTATTTTTTTAAATATAGATTTAAGTAGCAAATGAGAATAGATAAAATGAATGTTTATATTTTGAGACAAAGGCCTTCTTAATGATTTTCAGTTTTGTTCAAGGTAATTAAAGCAACAGTTTTTCAATAACAAGAATATGTAAAAGTATGGTATTGGGTTAAGCTGATGTTAGCGCAAAAGGCACAATAATTAACATGATAATAAATATCTGGCTGACTTTTCCATTTGCTGACATGACATTGTTAGATTCAGATGGTAAATATCATATATTAAGTTTTAAGATAATCACCATATTTATAATGAAACAATCATATTTAAAAAAAAAAATACAATATTAATCATATCATATATAAAATATGATTTAATGTTACTACTGAAAATCTATATTAAATTATTATGGGATCTCCATCAATGCTTTCAGAATCTTTACTTTTTAAAATAATTTTGTGTCTGTATTTTTAAAATATATTTTTATATTAACATATTTGAATGACAGTATATTTATTGAACAAAAATTCATTATTTTATTTATCAAAAATAAACAGAAAATAGTGCAAACTAAGTATTAACTTAGACATTATTAAAAACATTATTTTAGCTAAAGTATTTTGTATCAATACTGTGTGTCTTTTGCCCCATGCTGGTTTCACCGCGTGTGTCTGTGGGGTAAAAGGCCCAGCTCACCACCCCATACATTTATAAGATTTTTAAACAAAATAAACCACTTTTATGATTTACTTTCACACAAAATCTGTTGCTCCATCAATGTTCAATACAAACATATATATATTTTTTCTGCAATCATACACTTTGGGAGTAGTGAAAAACATTTTTTTTTTCTTAAGGTGTGCCCTAAAAATGTTAATGTTAAGGTAGTTTTCATAAACACTTGTCTTCATGACAGATTTATTCAAATCATACATACTGTATATCATTAACAGTAAACAAACTCCTTTCTATTGTTTTTTATTGCTGCGAAGTAACAAATGTGAATTGAGTGAATTGAACATTGGATAACTTTTCCTGAGGTAAATGCAACGTTAAGTTCACAAGCTGTTTTATTGACATCTTTCTGTGGTTGAAACACTGATTGAGCGATTCAAATCACCATTTATTGTTTGAATTTCCATGAAATGGACAGAATTTGAAAGTTAAGACTTTCTTATCAGAAGTAACAAAGCTCAAAGCAACACAGGCACACTACAAATAATGTTTGTTGTATGGAAAACCGCAGACTTGCAACCCTGGCTTGAACTATAAGTGATAGAGTCAAATAGAGCCTGTTTTAAAGGGATAGTTCACCCACTGACTTCCATAGTAGGAAAAAAAATATTATGGAAGTCAATGGGACTGATCAACTGTTTGGTTACCAACATTCTTCAATATATCTTCTTTCGTGTTCAGCCGAAGAAAGAAACTCATACAGGTTTGGAACAAAATGAGTTGAACTTTCATTTTTGGGTGAACTATTCCTTTAATGTCACTATTTTTTTAACTGTTAATGCATTATTGTCGCGTTAACTTGCCCTAAATTCAACACAAGACATTTTTGTTACAGACAGTACAAGTTGCAGACTGACACATTTTTCTGCCCCCTTTTGATTGACAGGATATAATCGGCCCTGATCATTAGCTGTTTTTAAACAGAAAAATTGCTTTTATCGGCCGATGCGATTATTGGCTGGTACATCGGTGCATTTTTTTCTGAAACGTTTTAGTTGGAGGTTCATCTAACAATTTTTAAGTGTTACTACTTGTTTCAGAATGTTCAGAAAACATTCTAAAGTAACATTCCCATAATCTCTACAAATTATAAAATGGAATGTTACCTTAACGTTCACAAAAAACTTTTAAAAACATTTAAAAATGGATGCTTTGAATGTTCAGAGAACCTCCAGAAATAGCGTTTTCATAACTTTAATAAGAATTTTAGCAAAACGTTCTTAGAACGTGATTTTGTTGCTTTGGATCCCAAGGTTTTGCACGTGTCACATACACCATGAGTGCTGTATTTTTGAGGTAGTGATATTATGATTAGGCCATGCATGCATACATAACAACAACCCTGTGTTATGAATAGTTAAACCCTTGAAAACTTAACATTTTAATTTATTGATCTCAAACAGTGATTAATCATGAGGCAAGTCACCTTGCAGCCTCTTTGCAGTGACTTTTTCGGGTTGTTGCACTTGTGAGTGTGAAGGAGGATGTGTCAGCGTTTTTGAGACCTCATCAGGGGACCTGGCTAAAAATCCATTATAAATCTGAGAGGAACAGGCTATAAGAAGGTGAAGGTGTCAGCAGAACATCATGCCACATAACTCTGGACACCAGCATGAGTTTGCAGCACATTATTCAACTCAGGACCCTAAAAAATGTTTAATGGTACAGTGCATCCGGAAAGTATTCACAGCGCTTCACTTTTTCCACATTTTGTTATGTTACAGCCTTATTCCAAAATGGATTAAATTCATTATTTTTTTTCCCTCAATTCTACAAACAATACCCCATAATGACAACGTGAAAGAAGTTTGTTTGAAATCTTTGCAAATTTATTAAAAATAAAAAACGAAAAAAATCACATGTACTCACAGCCTTTGCTCAATACTTTGTTGAAGCACCTTTGGCACCAATTACAGCCTCAAGTCTTTTTGAGTATGATGCTACAAGCTTGGCACACCTATTTTTGGGCAGTTTCTCCCATTCTTCTTTGCAGGACCTCTCAAGCTCCATCAGGTTGGATAGGGAGCGTCGGTGCACAGCCATTTTCAGATCTCTCCAGAGATTTTCAATCGGGTTCAAGTCTGGGCTCTGGCTGGGCCACTCAAGGACATTCACAGAGTTGTCCCGTAGCCACTCCTTTGTTATCTTGGCTGTGTGCTTAGGGTCGTTGTCCTGTTGGAAGAGGAACCTTCGCCCCAGTCTGAGGTCCAGAGCGCTCTGGAGCAGGTTTTCATCAAGGATGTCTCTTCATCTTTCCCTCGACCCTGACGAGTCCCACAGTTCCTGCTGCTTAAAAAAACCCCACAGCATGATGCTGCCACCACCATGCTTCACTGTAGGGATGGTATTGGCCAGATGATGAGCGGTGCCTGGTTTCCTCCAGACATGACGCTTGCCATTCAGGCCAAAGAGTTCAATCTTTGTTTCGTCAGACCAGAGAATTTTGTTTCTCATGGTCTGAGAGTCCTTCAGGTGCCTTTTGGCAAACTCCATGCGGGCTGTCATGTGCCGTCTGGCCACTCTACCATACAGGCCTGGTGGAGTGCTGCAGAGATGGTTGTTCTTCTGGAAGGTTCTCCTCTCTCCACAGAGAAACGCTGGAGCTCTGTCAGAGTGACCATCGGGTTCTTGGTCACCTCCCTGACTAAGGCCCTTCTCCCCCGATCGCTCAGTTTGGCCGTGCGGCCAGCTCTAGGAAGAGTCCTGGTTGTTCCAAACTTCCATTTACGGATGATGGAGGCCACTCCGCTCATTGGGACCTTCAACTCTGCAGAAATGTTTCTGTACCCTTCCCCAGATCTGTGCCTCGATACAATCCTGTCTCGGAGGTCTACAGACAATTCCTTGGACTTCATGGCTTGGTTTGTGCTCTGACATGCACTGTTAACTGTGGGACCTTATATAGACAGGTGTGTGCCTTTCCAAATCATGTCCAATCAACTGAATTTACCACAGGTGGACTTCAATCAAGTTGTAGAAACATCTCAAGGATGATCAGTGGGAAAATGATGCACCTGAGCTCAATTGAGTGTCATGGCAAAGGCTGTGAATACTTATGTACATGTGATTTTTTTCGTTTTTTATTTTTAATAAATTTGCAAAGATTTCAAACAAACTACTTTCACGTTGTCATTATAGGGTATTGTTTGTAGAATTGAGGGAAAAAATAATTAATTTAATCCATTTTGGAATAAGGCTGTAACATAACAAAATGTGGAAAAAGTGAAGCGCTGTGAATACTTTCCGGATGCACTGTATAGTTAACTCAAAAAATGAAAATTCTGTTATATTTTACTCAGCTTCATGTTGTCCCGAACTCATATGACTTTATTGTATGGGAAAGAGAAGTGTGAACTTTCTGCTAAACATCTTCACTTTGCGAAAGAAAGCCATACGAGTTAGTAACGATGTGAGGGTGAGTAAATGATAGCAGTCTTTATGTAAGGGATAATGTACATTCAGCTGGTTGTTATCGCAGAATAAACCTTGGCGGGGTGATCAAGTCTTGCATCACACTGAAGGGGTTTATTCTGCGATAACCAGCTAGATGTACATTATCTTGCTTATTACATGGCTACTTGCCACATAAGTAAATAAATAGACACAAAATATTGATCTAAGTCTAAATATTTTATTAGCTCTTTAAACATAAAGCTTCCACGAAGAAAGCAGTTGCTAGCAAGCGGCAAGTTGATTAGATACGGCAAAAACTAAATGGACATTTAAGGGATATGGTAGTCATACCACTTATTGCACGCCATTTCACCACATAAATAATTATGGGGATAAGAGATATTGATTTGAAATGAAACCTGTTTGCTATCTTATAATCCTTATAATGTACAAAACAATCGTTGCAAAATGGCAGCAGCTGCATTTGTATGAAACGAGAGCGAGTCTGCGATACCAGATGACATAATTTTATTTTAAATTTAAACAATTTTAAAATTATTTAATTAAGTTTTAATATTTTATTAGCTCACCAAACGCAAAACTTCCATGAGGAAAAATAATTCCTAGCAAGTGTAGTATAGCGCCAACTTCAGTTACCCGGATGAGCCTGTGTTATCTGTTTTTACCGGTTGTTATCGGGGAATAACACCACTGGATGACTCGATTGACCAATCAGAATCAAGTATTCCACAGAGCCATGTAATAATCTTGGATGAATTATGGATGCTGTTAAGAGACTGCAATGTAAAAAAGTATTGTGAGAGTACTATAGTACAGTTATGGTATCAGTTATTTTTTACAATATTACTGTTTTTACTGTATTTTTTTATCAAGTAATGCAGACTTGATGAGCATAAGAGACTTCTTTCAAAAACATTAAAAACGTTTTCCACCCCCAAACTTTTGATGTTTCATTTTTATAGGGCCTTTATAATCGATACAGACAGCAGAAGACAGGAAATGATTAAAGTAACACAGGTTGGATTCAAACCTGAGACCCTGCATGAGCACCACAACACAAATCCAACTACTAGGCCATGTCTCCAATATCATTTCATTTCAACAGCAGTATAAAATGCTTCTGTTCTCAAAGTTTACATTACATTTATTCCTTTAGTAGACAGTTTTATCTAAAGGGAGTTTAAAATAAGAATAATATGAGTATAAGCGATTAATCAGAGAGAGAAAACAGAAAACCCTTTTTCCAACTTTTGTGTAATGTGAAGGTTCCATGGATGTTAAAGGTTCTCCATGAAACCATTGATGCCAATAAAGAACCTTTTTAAGAGTGTACCATAGAAGTGCAGAACAACAGGGAAAGGATATTTTCTTCAAAGCTTCACAAGCTTCTTATTTCCTTCTCCACAGGTCCATACAGCGGCAGTGATGAAAGCCTCCTGTCGCGCTCTCCTCTCCCTCCTGCTGAGATCCACAGCAGCAGGATTCATAACCGCAGCAGCCCCCCGCCCCCCAGCGGCCCCGCCCCCACCCGCCGGTCTCTGCACCCGCCCCCTCGCGCATCACCCGTGGGTAAGTCGCGCCACCAGCAGCTCCTTCATTGTCACACATAGTTATCACAGATTCATTTGGCTGATGCTTTTGCCACCAAATGCATCCTGACCAATGTTGTGTCACATGACCCTGTGTTAAGAGGTGTGTCACACAAACTGTTTCCATCCGCCTGTTTTTATGAGCATTCCGGGATATCACAAAAAAAACGTCAAGATGCGCATAAATTCCAGAAAAGCGCATAAAAAACTGTTGTGCTCAATTGTGGCGGATATTTTTTTATCTGATATGAAGACATGCGAATAAACTATGATGGAAACACATTTACAGAAAAAATACCTCAACAACAAAAAACTTGAGGATGTGATTGGATAACCAGTGGACCAATCATATTGCACAGTACCTCAAATGTTGGTTTGGTCGTTATGAAATACCTGAGCCAAACCGTGTGTCCCAATTCGCATACTATCCGTCCTAAATAGTATTCGAAAATAGAATTAGTATGTCCCAAATCGTAGTATGTTGAAATGAGTATTCCAAAAATACCCGGATGGTCTACTATAAGTGCAGATCTGTGCACACTCTGACAGCTAATATTGCACACAACCCATTGCGAGTTGGACAAGGATTCGATTAGAACTACAAATGTGGATAAAAAGTGTTAAAAAACTACAAACATGGCGGATGTGCGAGTCCGGCGGTTAAGTAGAGAGGTTTAGATAAAGGGGTTTGAGTAAATAATTATCAGTATCTAACCTTATGGAAAGATATGTATTCATTGTTATCCACATTATATTTCATCTGCAACAGCATTGAGAACTTTTGTAATATGTTTGGCCATTAACTTTTAAACACATCATCATATTCAAATTGCAAACACATGAGGAGAGTCTGGCAGACAACTGGCAGATCAACGTGCTACAACAAATCTCTCTGATACAGAAGGAAATGAAATTAGATTGAATGTGGAGGATTTTACCTGTGACGATGATTGACAGGGCAGTTTAAACGGTGACAGGATGCACGTAACTAAGCGACAGAGCTGTCTGTTAATGATGACGAAGTAGTATGTCCCAAAGCTTGCATACTCTTCTACTACACACTCAAAAGTATGTACTTTTTCTTCACAAAAAGAGTACATACTTTTAGGACGTAGTATAAGTAGGCGAACTGGGACGCAGCAAAAGTCTGTCATCAGAATGATTTGGTTTAATTCCCTCCCAGAAGCGTCTCACATGGTTGCGTTCCCAAACAGCAGGCATCCGAAGGCAAAGTAACATGACAGCGTTTTTTTTTGGGTTTCATCATTTATGATGGAGGGAAAAAAGCCACAGTTTCTTTCTAGATTGCAGCAACTTCTATTTTTATTATAGATATTTTGTGCCAACTTCCCAGGAAAGTGATGATTTTGTTTTCTTGAACACATGGGATGGAAACGCTGCTTTATTTGCAAATGTTTTATGCGATTTTCCAATGTTGCACATAAGTTATATTCGCACCTTTGGATGGAAACGTAACTACTGACGGAGCATTCTGACAACAACATTGATAGTTCACACACACTTTTACACACTTTTGTTTTTGCAGAAAAGCTGTAAATATTGTCTATGTATTCTCACTTTACTGATATGTGGGATATCAAAATGTATAGAACTGTAAATACAATT